>JAIFZK010000228.1:1062500-1277500 GCA_027481765.1 Tenualosa thibaudeaui | reverse complement strand
TTTATTTTGTCCCGTCATTGCAAACCATGGCAATTTCCATTGTCTTCTGCAGTAGCTGCGGTTGAATGTAGCTTTTCATCACATGGTAATTGAGTGGAGGATGAGACTGATAACTGCTGCTAAAGGCAGTGGTGACACAGACAGAAACAGTAGTGGTTGTAGGGGTGATGGTGTCCCTGGAGGTATCTGACTGCTTCAGTCTGCTACCTGCTGCTCTCTCTCCCCCTCTCTCTCTCTGTCTCAGTTTTCAGTTTAATTCAGTATGATGAGTCATTCTTAGGAACAGTGTTGCCAAAGCCAAATAGTGTTGAAACATGTAAAACATCAAAACAAGGAGACCGTCATATGAATTAAACATACAGAAAATTAACAATATACATTCACACACAGACACACACGCTCTCTCTCTCTCTCTCTCCCTCTCTCTCACACACACACACACACACACACATTCACACACACAGAAGTTGCCTATTCAGCCAGCGGTGTTAAGCATAGGCCTGGAGTGAGGATGTTTGTTTTTGTGTTGTGTTCCATTAAGACTTGAGTGCTCAGTGGAGAGGAGGAGGAGGAGGAGGAAGAGGATGATGTTTCAGCGCTCCTGTCGGGTGCTTTGTGACCTGTGTCATTGAGATTTGAGGCCACATCTCCCTGCGGTCGTGGCCACCCTGTAAATTGTTTTTTGGCTCAGGGATTTAAAAAAGGCACAAAAACCCTCTCCTCACACACACACACACACACACACACACGCACACACAAAACAACCTTCTTGGAGCAGACACATATTTCAGCCCCTGCTCACGTTGTGTAAACAGACTACAGACTCGCTAGCTAGCTGGCTGGCAGGCAGGCAGGCAGACTTCAAGGTCGATTTGTGACAGCACGGTGCGTCAGTCGGCCCCGACACAATACTTTCTCCTGCCTGCCTGCATGCTGTCCTTCAGACATCACTAACGTGTCTATAACGGGAAACCGCCGTGGGGAAGCAACACTAACCTTTGTTTTGATTTTTTTTGTGCGTGTGTGTGTTTCTAACTGTTTTATTTTTTGTTCCCTTTCTTCTGTTCTTTCTCACTAGTGCGGGCCCCAAAGGAGACAACATCTACGAATGGAGATCCACCATCCTGGGCCCTCCCGGCTCTGTGTATGAAGGTGGTGTATTCTTCCTGGACATCACCTTCTCGTCGGATTACCCCTTCAAGCCGCCAAAGGTACTGCCTGTGCTTAGCGTTACGTGACTTTCCGACACTTTGAAGGTGTGACTTGAGATGTACGTCTGTTTCCTTGACCTAATGTGCAACTTTTTAGGTTGAAGAAAAGGGAAAGATTGGGTTTATGGACACTTGATCTCAGAGTTCTCCATAAGCTCTGAAGCTTCAAATATTCAAACATTGCATGAATCTGCTTTTTGATTGGCTGATTCTTGCCAGTTTAAGGGTTCACCGTTAAAGGACATTGGAATTCAACCTGCATGTCCTCAGGATGCTCTTCCTTGAATAGATTTTTAAGACTCATCAGTGCTCATTAATTTATCAATCCCATTTTTATCCTTTGTTAGGGAACAATTATACTGAAATAACAGAAACCAGTTTGTGGGTTTCTCAGGAAGGTGTTATTTAAGGAGGTCAGATGACTCGGCAGAATTGTTGTTAAAAGTGGCTTAGGAAATGTTTTGTCATGGGTGTTGTTGTGGTCATGGGTTCCCCTTGCAAACTGTAGAAATGAGAAGGAGCTTTTCTGAATTAGCCATCGGATGCCTTGGGTTAGTATGAGGAACTGTTAGTCTCCAGTGCTCTCTCTCTCTTTCATGCGCGCTCTCTCGATCCTCGTCTGTGGTTTGAAAGAAGGCCTGTTGGCGTGTGTTAGTGACCTATAAAGAGCTAAGGCAGGAGGCTGCTCTTTGTTAAGATGAAGGCTTTGGGAGGCCTAATCCAGTAATTATGAAGGGGGGATTTATTTGTGATGATGGAGACACACCACACCAGACAACCCCTCCACTCCACCACCGCTCATTTCTTTTGTGGACTGCTCAGCCACTGCAACTTAGAGGGATCCTGTTTACATTCTCTCTCTCTTTCTTTTTTGGTTTCTGTGTATATGTGTGTGTGTGTATGTTTGCGTGGGCAGGGTGTTTGTTTGTTTGTTTGCTTGTGGATGCGTGCTCTGAGGATGAGCAGAGCTCCTAGGACTGTGGTCTGCTAAGCCTCGTCTGAATGCGGGAGCCAGTTCACAGCTGGGTGTAGTGAGGCCAAGACAGCAGAAAGCAAGAGGCACAGACACAGGCAGTTAATCTTCATAGCAATGTGAACACGCACACACACACACACACACACACACACACACACACACACACACATCACTACCACGACCACATCCCCTTCCCCTCCACACACACACACATCTCTGTCATAATGAATATATACACATGAAACTTGGCGAAGTAGTGGTGGCCTGCTTTGGTTATTTCTGCAGTGACACGGAGAAGTGTTTTTTTGTCTCAGTCGGGCAGAGCAGGAGGCGAGAGGGAGAGACAAGCTGCCGTGGTAGCGGAGGAGAGGAGGAGGAGATGAGAAAAGAGCTCTTTTTCCCTGAGGGAAATCGTTCGCTCTGCGCTGTGAAGGCTCTTCCGCACTGGCCCAACAAACTCCGACATTCCAGAATTCCTTTTTTTTGTAATACAATGTTAATTGATAAAATGCACAGAAAAATTCCCTGCCGGGCGAGAGGAGCGAAGGATAATGGTCACCAAAATATCCCGATATCTGAAAATACCAGAGGAGATGTGAGGCAGGAGATTTGACAGAAGGCAAAGCAAGCACTGCAGCTGCTTACTGTTAGAGGTGCTCCATGTTTGGTGCTATTTTGTTGGGCTTGGCTCCATTTTTGTTACTGATTTTGTTACTGTGCTTCTGAGACAGATACAGTGAGAGAGAGTGAAAGAGAGTGTTTGTGTGTTTATGCGTGTAAGTGTGTGCAAGAGACAAAGTGAAGGAGAAAGTGTGTGAGTGTGAGAGAGAGAGAGAAAGATTTAGCCTTGGGAGAGAGCACGTGGTATTCTAGCTCTCTGGCCTGACATAACATCAGCAGCAGTAGCAGTACCAGCAGCCCCCTCTGGCAGGCAGCTCACAGCCCCCTGTCGCGCCCCAGCCTCCACACCTCGCCTCCACAATACCACCATTGTACCGACCCAGCCCACTCGGCTCAGCTCTGCTCAGCTCAGCTCAGCTCTGCTCTGCTCTGCGCCGCTCTTTGGGGGGGTGCATGGGTGGCAGGGGGGTGTTATATTGGTCGCCAGGGATTTGCACAGTCATGTGACGTCTGCCGTCTGCCGCCTGCCGCCTGCCGCCACTGCAAGCAGACCCACGAAAGCTTGACACCATGCTGTGCCTCGTCGCTGTCACAAACACCAAACACCGCAGCAGGCCACCTAATGATGGCGCATGACCCTGACGCGGCTTGCTGCTGAGCTGTGGTTGGACTCTCTCTCTCTTTTTCTCTCTCTCTGCTGCACCACAATAGAGCAGTCAGACACATGCCTAATAGTGCAGTGTGGCATTATCAGTAATCCCAGGCCGTGTGTAATACGGATACAGTTGTGTGAGAGATAAGGAGGGTGCCTGTGACACTTCAACTCATTGACTGGTGGGGGATCAGCAGGGGCATGGGGGTTTGAGTATATATGTGTGTCGGTGTTTGTGTTTGTGTGTGTGTGTGTGTGTGGGGGGGGGGCGCTTGGCGCTGCTTTGCTTTTTATAATAAGGATGAATGAGATCATGGTTCTCAGATTGGCCTTATCAGCCCTTATCAGTACCATAGCACACTAAGACCTGCTTGCTGCTGCCATTTACATGATGAAATGTGGAATGTGTTTTGGGAAGTGTATTCTCAACATGTATGGCAAAGATACAAAACAAGGAGCAAAACAAGGAGATGTAGCGTGTTCTCAGAGACTCATGTGTTGTGCAGTGTGTTGAATAAGCTATCAGAATAAAATAGATACTTCTTCTCCTTGATCGTGATTGGCTGAGTTGCGGCTGTGATGGCACTTCCTCACTATTACTGCGCCAAGTATAAACTGTATCTGTGTGTTGCATGGCAACCATTCTTTGCAGAGGAACTACATTGCTTGGCAGGATAGGGAAAAAGTTAGAAGTGTTGCATTCTTTTATTGTTGCATTCTTTCTTTTCGATGAGAAGGCCCCCCCATATAGCAGTAGTCCTATATGGAAAGTGTGTTACTAAACACAGAGACAATAGGCTACTGTGACAAATAAAAAAAAAATAGCTGAACCATCTCCTCCACTGGATGTTGTTGATTCAAATAGCATTTGAGTGGACGGTTTTAAGGGCTCGTTTGAGAGGATTTCGAAGCAGAGGATCACATTTAGGACATTAGCAGAGCTGGCTAGCTTACAGGTGCAAAAGTCTCTATCACCAAGGATACTCTCGTATGTTACATGATCACGATAGTCAGAAGAGATTACGGATAATAAAAGTTTTATAACAAATGGGAATATTTACAGTTTTATTTATTCAAATGTTTATTTGCCATTACTTTTCCCTCCAACTTGCTGCAGCCCCCCTGGTACCCCCTTGTGGCCCACACTTTGAAAACCTCAGAGCTAATGGGCCCATTTCACAACAACAATTTTTCCAGGTGCTGTTAATGACAACCAGTAAGATTCTAATTCAGTGTAGCCGAATCAGATCTTTATTGGTTGTCATCTAGATGTCATTAGTGACACCTGTGGGTATCTTGATGCTTCCTGGAAAATTGGCTGCTCCAAAATGGGTCCATTGTAAGTCACTGTAGACAATCCCAATCTAACGCCACCTCACTTCATCCTCTACAGGTTACTTTCCGCACGAGGATCTACCACTGCAACATCAACAGTCAGGGCGTGATCTGCCTGGACATCCTGAAGGACAACTGGAGCCCAGCGCTCACCATCTCCAAGGTCCTCCTCTCCATCTGCTCCCTACTGACGGACTGCAATCCCGGTGAGCTACGCTACCTGTTCCTCCTCCTGGTCCTTAAGCCTCTCTCTCTCCTTCTTCCTCTCTAAAACATCGCTCTTTCTGTCTCTCACACATGTACACACACACACACACACACACACACACTCCCCATAACTCTCTCTCCACCAGTATCTCTCTCTCTGACTCTCTCTCTTACTTTCTCTCTCTCCCTAACCCATCAGTCTCAATAACCGCAGCGCTATCAGGCCATCAGTCAGTCATTCTGACCTGTCAGCGGATATACAGATTGAGTTGTCATTGCCAGGAGGGATTTATTTATGGTCTTGTGAAAAAAAAGCATTTTCATGCTTTAACTAGATTTTTAGGGGAGAATGTTCACTGATGTGAGCAGTATGTCAGAGCGATGAAGGATCCTCAGCTGCTTTGGCTTCTGCAGCAAGAAGATTTTTGGCAGGCTTTTATTTGTTCTGTTTGTTATACAATGGCTGATAAAAATGTTCAAGCACCACTCTCTTCATTATTATTGTGTGAAATGGAAGAGAATGAAAATGTGGAATGGAACAGTTTGCATGGAAGGAACAGAACACACATCTGTCTAAAACAGACAATTACCAGAGTCTACACCTCAGACTCAATGAAATAGTGTATGTGTGTATGTTTGTGTGTCAGTTTATCTCCCTGTTTGCACGTGTATGTGTGATGTGTGGTAATGTACGTACTTTGAATGTGTGTGTGTATGTGTATGTGAGTGAAAGAGGGAGAGGGAGAAAGTGTGTGTGTGTGTTTATTTGTGTGTGTAGGAAAATTCTCTCTGTCAGAAAACATGTATCGTCACCTTGAAAATTGTGATGTGACAGCAATGTGGGTGACAGTACACAAAACCCGACGATCTGAGGCAGCGTGTAGCTTCCCCACTACCAGCACCACCGCTGCCTGTCCTCATGTACTGTGCTGTGTGCGCTTAAGAGTTTGATTTCTCTGCCGTAACCCTGCGCCTTCTCTCCCCTCTCTTTCCCTTTTCAGCGGATCCTCTGGTGGGAAGCATAGCCACTCAGTACCTGACCAACAGAGCTGAGCATGACAGGATAGCTCGACAGTGGACCAAGAGATATGCCACATAAGACGTCCGGATCCCGCCTCCCACCTACTACCCACCCTTCCTCCTCCAACCCCCCTCTCCCCCACAGCCTCCCCGCCCCCCACCTGCCGCCGCAGTGTAAAGATCCAGAAGGCAACTTTACAACGTGCAACAAATCTTTATAGCCTTTACAATACGGACTTCTGTGTATATGTCATACCGATTCTGCCCCGAGTTTTTACCCACCGTGGACTGGGAAGAGAGTGCCCAACAGGTAAAGGCTGTCGGAGTAGAATTTTGTAGCTGTAGATTTAGTTATGTTTAAATGCCTACTTGCAAGTCTTGCTTCTTTGGGATATAAAAATGTATTTTGTGATGTAATGAGGAAGATGTTCCTAAAAGTCAACCAAATATTATGGTGCATTTTAGCCTAATTCATTATCTGTATGAAGTTATGAAAAACAAAAAAAAAAAAAAAAAAAAAAAAAAACTTAGCGTAGATTATTAGAAATGATGTCATTTATATGAAACCCAGATCCATTTCCAGTTATGTGGTACATGCTGTTGTGATCTCTGTTTTCCCCTTTGTCAGTTTGTAATGAAGACCTCTCATTGAACGTTTTGTAGCTCAGCAAAAATGAGCCACCACTGTAACAACCCCCTTCCCTCCCTCCTCCCCAACTCAAAAACACAATAAACTTGTCCCCCGGGGTAAGGTGTAGCGTGTTTTAGTCATGGATGACCAAAAATATTATGATCGGCTAGGCTCCCAAAACATAAACCTTCAAACACACTAGGCTGTGTACACGGCACACTCTCTCCACTTGATTTATTTACACTTATACACTTGGCAGACCATTGTGCACAGTCATTTGGCAGGGTCAAATGAATCAAGAGGGGGCTCACCACACATCTGTAATGATTATGGAAATTTAAGTTTGGTAATGATAAAAAACAAACTTCATTTTGACGGTGGAAGAAGAGTGGTGTGTGTGTGGGAGGGGACCTGTCTTTTGAAAAATTAAGCTGTCCTATCAGCTGTATCTCAGAGATAATGAGATGCAGTCTTAAGGTAAAATTCGTAGTCATTTTCACACACGAGACCAACTATATCTTTTCTACAGATGTTAGGGTATCCATGTTATTGTGAAGTCCTTCTGCTCACCTCTATAATTAATACTGACCTGAGCATTTGATGTTGCATAGTTGGCCCCCTAGGACGAGGCAGTATGCGTAGGGACGTGTCACAGCACGCTGACAGCCTGTAGCACATTCAGTCATGTTTCTGCCGGAGCCAATGTTAACCAGCCACCCCACTGTGAGCTGCAATTGATCCAAATTGATCTGTGACTCTTTTTGTGCTACTGTCCGCTGTCACTCACTTGGATGGATGAGGGGGGGGGGGGTTAACAGAGAGCACGGCGTTTAATTGGTGCCCAAAGTTGTGTTTTATGAAGTGCATTTATGAATTTTATTAGGTGCTTGTCATTTTCATATTTCCTGAAGTGTCTGTTAAGATGTTTATGGGTATGGGGTGCTGGTGTGTGTTAATGTGTCCTAGGCTCCGAGGCGCAGGCCTCAGATTGAGTTTTTATGGAGATCATCTGGGCCACAAGTGCCTACTGCTGACATTTGCATGGTCATCTTTTGTCGGTTTGGTCTGAAAGACTGTAGGAGTCTTCATTCACCATCCTGTGTGATTGTTCCAGATCCCCCTGGAGGCATTGTGTCATTGTTTTACGAGTTTATTCTATCTGAATAGAATATTATTAATCTGCCTCAGACACATCTCTGTGTGAGTAAAACATGGCAAAGATCATTCAGGCATTTGTGTAATATAGGCTAACCAGCATCATAAATTGTGTCTTAAAAATCTCTCCACTGAAACTATTGTTGACTGGTGTTGTAAAGACAACCTCTAATGAGGTCATTAACAGTCATAATCCTAATCCGTATCTGTTACGAATCTTGGCAAATTACATAAAGTTATTTTTGCATTAAAATTTCCCATGTACACACTAAACCTTTGGGGCCATGGACTAGTCTAAATCCAGTTACAAAAGTCTAAACCCAACAGTGGTAGTCAAAGGTAGTCTCACTGGCGATGAGTTTGTTAACTTAAACTAGACTGAATTCTCACCGACATTCAAGTACCACTTGTCAGTTGATTCCAAGTTGTTGTAAATGTGTGATGTTCACATACTAGAACAGAATATAACAAAAGATCGTCATAGACCAAGTTACATCTCTACTGTTCATCGCCACTTGAGGGAGACAAAGTATCAAAGAAACACGCAGTATCTGATTTCGGAAACTACCGTTAATGATTACAGGCGTGCATGAAGACTCGTTGCCAAGGAGCTGGTGCCGAGATAGGCATATTTAGGCATATGGTTGCTGCTGTGGGTGGTGGAGCTATTTACACCACAACGATGTAGATTCTCTACAGGTAGGCCTTCATCGATTCCTGATATACCTTTATGGGTTGTGGATTTATTCCATGTATTTTATTGTACTGATAATGTAATGAAACACATTTGCTGGAAAGGGAAAAAAGAAGGCTGTGCAAGCAAACTGGCAGTAAAAACTCGTTTTTGTTATATCTCAGCTTAGTTGGCCTTACACTCGATTTTTCATGGTAGTCTTAGACACTATCTAATAAATCCATAATAAGCGTGGAGAGCCTTAGCCTGTAGCCCAGGCCAAAATCCATGATGGAAGGCCGACTTAATAACCACACGCACCCTCCTCCAAGTCAGCGGAGTGTCAAATCTCCTTGCAGCTTTTGAGTAATGACAGCGGGGTCTGCGGTCCTACCCGAACACAATTCAGTGGAGGAACGAGGCCTTTCCCTTGACCCTGTTTGGTGAGTTTCCCCAGTCTGCGGCGCGCTGAGAGGCTTATGATTGATGCTGTCAGAGGAAAAATGAAATTCCATCGCGGGTGCTTTGCATGGATAGTTCAGTGATGGGCATGCATGGTACTTAGTGAACACATTCCCGTCATACTACTGTTTCCGCGCTTCAAAGACTTTTTCATACAAAAAACAGAATTACTAACTTAAGTCAATAGACCACGGCCACATTTGTAATGTCTGCTGTACCGCTCACAAACTAGGACACATACTTGTCAAACACATTCTCGTTTCCTTGGCCTTCTGTCCGAAATGATCTCCACTCAACCCAGAACAGCACAGTTAAACTTACATTTGCCCTTTCCAGACAGCAGTTTTGACAGTTAACCTTTTCCCACCAGCCTGACGAAAAGGCAGCCGAATACGGCAAGTCGGTGTTTGGTGCAAGTGTGTAATGCGGAGCCTTTCTGTGCGCCCTCGCGACTTAGCAGCGGACCCTCTCCCATGGCGCGCGGGCCATGCATAATTCGTTAATTGAGGTGAAGTGAGCCTTGGGTAACAATGGAGGTCTGATGGAGGCAATGATTGCTTGGGCCTGTCTTGTTTTTTTAAGGACCTGTCCTTTTTAATCCCCTCTCACTGGGTTCATCTCCACAGCTCTTCACAGCCACTGTTCCTCTGTAGCCTCTGCTCGGTGTGTCAGGGTTGGTGCTTGATAGTATTTCACATTTTGAGGTTTTCACCTTGCTTCAAACTATTTACTCCTCTTTTGAAAATCGGCAAAAGATATGAAAGAGTAGGATAACAGCCAGTCACACTAGTGTATTACTGGCAGAAAATAGGCTGTGCAGTAATGTCATTCAGTCATGTTTCACTCAACAAGCCAATCATTTATTTAAAGCCAACCTAATGTGAAGTAATTCAAGGGTTCACTTATCACAACTACAATTATAATACAAAGAATTATAAGTATTATATATAAGTATTATATTTTCTATACTTACTATGCATACTACAACAGATGGAGATGGCTTTTTCGAATGTTTACTGTGGGCCAACAATGGGAAATGAAGTGAATATTCATGTTGGCCTAACCAGTCGGTTAAATTAAACTATTTGTGGTGTAAAACAAAGTGCAAAGTTCCATAAGCTTATTTCCCCTCATTACACAGACTATTGTGTAGAGTATAGTTAAGGTTTTAGGGGCTAATTGTTATGTTGCTTAGGAAGGATTATTAAATGAATGTGCAGACAAAAGATCAAGTAAATCTGTAGTTTCAGTTTGTTTCTTTTCCTTCTCCTGACTTCTACACAGTATCTCCTAATGAATCTGAGACTCCATTACCCTGGTTGAAGGCCATAGTGATGTGTGTGAATTAAGCATGAAATGCACAGCTTGTTCCCAGTGCAAAGTTTTTGTATGAGCCATGTATCCTTGAAACACAGATGATGACACATGAAAGCGAGCTGATGCAGACTTACCGGAGGGGGTGTTATCGTTCCACCCTGGAGGGTGACAGACAAACAGTACTCTCCTTTGATCATTCTTCTCCTGTTTGTGAACATCAAATGGTTTAAATATGTTGTGAGACACTACAGGGTCATGGGTTAGAGTCCCCATAGGGAGGCCAGATACTCATGAGACATGTTTCTATACAAGGGTCACTTTGGATTGAGATTTAGGACATGTGAAGAGATGTCACTGGCATTCCACTAGAAATAGCTCAGAGCTCCGTTGTCTTATGTGTTAGGACATTTTTTGTAATGTCAGGCTTTCTGGTCTCCTCTGGCATGCCCTAGTCTGCACAGACATGGCCAACAGATGGCGCTGCGTCTTCACTCTTTGCTGTCGCTGTGGTGGCGACACAAATTGGAGCGGCTTTGTCTTCATCATGATGCTCAGATGGCCTGCTAAGTACCTCCTCAGGGACACTATTGTGATGGCAGTTTAGCAGTCAGATGCACACCCAACACAAGATGCTTGCACAGTACGCAGCTGCTGCTGGGATTATGCTGCTGTTAACCTGTCAGTTTCTTGAGGAGCCCTATGAGACACTCCCGGGCAGCTTGGCTGGAGAACCTGCTGGACTTCCTCATGGCTGGTCCTCGACTCCCAGCTCATACACTGACACGAAAGCTGTGAATAGCCCGTGGATGACCTCCTTTTTGTGTTCCTGCTTGTAAAGCAGTGTTACTGGATTGTAGTGATCATGAGATCCAAAGTGTACAACCTCAATAAGAGTGGTGCAATGAGGTCAGGCCTTCTTCAAGTATGGCTTGTATTCTGATTTGCAATAAGAAATGAGTGGAAATACCTTCTAAGACCTGAAGCCTCTTCATTGGCATTGTTCAACTTCTTGATTGGTTGATTCATGCCAGTGAAGTATTTGAGGGTTCAGAGCAGGACATCAGGATTCAGCCAGTGGCTAGGATTTTGATGTCTAAAGACGTTGTGGATCGAATGTTGGGACGTCCCTTTTTAGGTGATGGTAAAGGTACATATAAACCCATAGGATGAAGCCCTTGCTGCGTCGCAACTGGGACTCTATATGCTTGTTAAATTATCTGGCAAACAGAACAGACTTGCTATCAGATTGCAACTGATCACTCTAGCACATTAGACAGATGCTAGTGTGATTCAGACACATTCAGCCACAGGCACCTAAAAATACAAAACAACAACAACCCTCCCAATGCTACCTCATCCCTGGCCAAAGAACCACCACACCACTTAATGTCTGTGAAGTTCAAATCCTTGCATCCCCACACAGAGAGAGTGTGTGTTTTGAATTAGTTCTGCCAGATTTTTTCGTTTTGTTTTGTTTTCATGGAAGAGGGTAGAGAGGAGGAGGAGGAAAGAGAGAAGAAGAGTAAAAGAGCGCTAACAACAAATCTTTGTGGAAGAACTCAAAATGGCTCATCTGGACTTCAAACGGCAGTGCAGCGCAGACGATGCCTGGGCATCAGCCGGCAGACGGGCCCCTGTCTAATTATTTTAGCTCCTAATTGGTGTTCAAAACAAGGCGGCGTGCAGGATTACTTTTCTGGTGGGCTCTGCCTGGCAGGCAGGCAGGCAGGCAGCAGTCCCGGGTCTGTAGTAGTGATGCTAAGCCTCCTCTCCACTCTTACAGTATGAAAACAAGAAGAAAGAGAGAACGAAGGAAAGAGTCCCGCTGAAGAGGGGTGCCCCAGCCTTGTGTTTACTGTTCAGTTACGCTCGGAGTGCACAGTCTGTTTCCCCTCACTGTGAAATGCAAGGTTATTTGAAAGCGTCTTGATTTATGTAACAGCCAACGGAGAAAAACAGAAAGAGAGAATCCAGCTCCGTCTCCTGGAGTTTGAGCTCCAAATAAAAGTGTGTCCCAGTTTTATGTGGAGATGAAGCATCTAGTCTTTTAATGTTTTAAGTAAACTTAGCTCATACAAAATATGTAGTGTATCTGAAATGCTATTTAGATGACATAATGACACTGTCCCAGAACATATGCTAGCATTTGACAAGAACAACCGATTAACCTCTCTCCCTTGAGGAGTCAGTTCATCCATAGTTGATTTACTTCATTTCTGAAGAGAAACAGAAGCTGCGAGCGGGACTTTGTAGAGATGATGGGGTAGGGTGTGGGGGTCTGCGAAGGGACACTGTCCACATATGGATACATCCCTATCCTGAGTTTGGGCCAATTTCAAACACTATCCTTTCTTCTCCATACAAACCTCTCAAATACATGGCCTGTGACATCACGCTCCACTCTTGAGTAAGCACTTCCCACACGTCTAACTAGTATCCCGGACGCTTAAAGGATCGTGTTACTCCACCTTCCTCAACTGTCTCTTTGTGTGTGTTTGTGTGTGTGAATGTCTGTGTGTGTGTGTGTGTGTGTGTGTGTGTGTGTGCATATGAGGGCACCACAGCAACTACTCCCCTCATTACAATCCAAGCAGAGGGTTCTGGCTGTGTGTAAGGATTCTCTGGGCTGGCCAGACAGTGTGGCTCTCAGGAAGACCCTCTGTCAGAATGTCCAAATAAGGACAGATTGCTTCAGTCTGCATCCCACTGAGGGGTTGTTCCCCTTGCTGGCTTCTACCCACGGTGCTGGAGGAAAGGCACTTTTAATGATAATTCAACAGCCTGGTGTTATGCTGGGACAAAGGCAGCATGACAGGCTAATAGTAGCCTACAAAGAACACATACTGTGAAACAAACTCACTACCTTGAGGTTTGCTTTGGCTAAGAGTGGCTCTGTGATCAGTAGTTTACCGCTGTTGATTTAGGCTTTTTCCAGTGATCCAGGCCATGGGGAGAAAAGAAGAGAATCTTTTTGTTTGAACCAATTGGCTTTTTACCCAGCATCACCAATTAAGTGGTACAACACTAAAATTTTATATGACCAGAAAAAGACACCAGTGAAGCACCTTTTTAGTAACTCCTGTCAGTTAGATCAATTCTCTGTGTCATGGCTCATCGCCATAGATTTTAACAAAGAGGAAGAAGGAGACTGTTCAGTTGTTTCACAACGATGTTTTAAATATGTATAATATGTAAACCCTTAAAGGGAAACAAAGATTGTTCAGTTTGCTAAACAAAAGACTGATAAGTTGCATTCATCAGTACCAGCAGTGAAAGAAGTGTGTGTGTGTGTGTGTGTGTATCTAACTTTATTTCTCCAGCACATTGGATATAGAATCTGAGATGCCTCAAGTGATTTACCAAGACAGCTTTATTAAACATGGCATAAGCCGTCTGGAAAATCTCAGGATTAATAAAATAATCATTATAAAATAAATAACGGCCCGTGGGCCAGCTGTAGAAGAAGCTGTGTTATTTTACCAATTAAGGGGAACAGGTTTTCAAGGATTAGCTCACTATACGTCAGAAAATTACTGGCAATGGAAGATTTCTTTCTTGTGATGCCAATGTTGGAGATCTTCATCTATCAAAGTGACACCAGCAATGTTGGCAGAACTATTCCATTTAACACAGAGCAAGAGCTGCCCATAAATATTCTTAGTTAAAAGATTGACAGTTTGTTGCTATGTGATCACCCAACATGACTCATCCAGGAAATAATTCATTGCGCAAAACGTCAAAGACGTTAGGGGAAAAAAAGATGAAACCAGAAGTAGAAGCGGAAGTGCTCCAGCCGTGAGAAAGATGTTATTCTCTCAAAGGATTGATTTACCATGCCTTTGCCTTGCTGCCAAATTATTTTGTGAGCAATTAAGAAGGCATACCACTCTCTCAGAAGAGACATTTGGGCTGTCAGAGGAAATGTGGTTTGATATGTAGTGGCATCTTTTCTGCCTCAGAGGCGACTGCATTCCCTCTGATTCCGACAGGGCTGATGACTTTGAGCTGAAGACGCCTTTTGCTCCTCCAGACTGCGGTTTCAGGCACACGCTTGACTCACTCCATTACAGCACTGTTTAATCCTAATAATAAGCCCTCGGTTGCTAAGTTGTTGCCTCATGTCTTGCCTTATAGTGGCAGATTAGAGGAAGTTTTGAGACTGACCTGTTCTTCACAGCACAGACTTTGTAGGCCAGTGTATGGTTTGATTTGATGAATCTCCTTTAAAGAGCCATCTTTCATTAATCCAGCAGAGAGTCACATTGGGGCTGAGAACTATCAAAGATGGTAATGGGGACCAGTACTAAGTATAGCAACACATAAGTAAAAACGCACAAGAAAAAAAATATAGTTAGCACATTTGTTTTGAACCAGAACCTTTATGACTTTTATAAAATGTCTGTGCTCTTTACTGTCTATTTATATTTGTGTGAACAGTGTCAGTATTTTAACTTCTGTTTAATGACCTAGGTCAAAAAGCACCATGTTTGGTAGCACATGGTTTGAGAACATGTACACTAAAGCACTTTGAGTTACCCATGCAAACTATGTTATATAAACAAACTCACTTCACTTTGCTTTAGTTTGCAGTAGCGAATAGCTGCCACTGATAAACTCTACATTTTTACAGTCTTGTTATGTTTTATATCATTACTTACTTCAGACAGTTAGATAAGGCCTTTCTCTCATGACCTGCCTCGCTGTGTATCAGCGAAAATATGCTCTTATCCACAGAGCTAGAGAAGGACCGAGAGTGCCGTCATTAAATGATTTAGATGATTTAGACATGGCTATGGTTTGATCTGCTGAGAGTCCTAACATTGTGATCCTCTGTAGGCTGCGAAGGTCATATAAGTGAAAGTGATGAGGGAGGATCTACATAAATACTCGGCTGCTTTAATCTTAAAGCACTTAAGAGTGCAGGACCTGGCAGGGCTTCTGTCAGAGAGCTGACCTCACTCAGCAAGCCCCTCACACGTGAGACCCCCCCCCCCCCCATGCACACACACGTAACTCACTCTGGCATTACCTGTATTTTAGACTAATACATATGATAATATGTGGGTGTTAATATGTAAAATATGTGTATTTATACTATATGTAGGTGTATATGTGTGTGTGTTGTATTCACAATATTGAACTCATTATCGAGACATATATCTTGAGTGCCCCGCCCTATCAAACAGGTGGTCAAAAATATGCCCCAGGAAAGAGAGAAATCCCTTCTCTATTTTCATCTCCCATGGCTAGACAAGACAGCATAACTTACATGCCCAGACAATGAATCAATGCCATTGGACAGTTTGGATTTAGGAGTCCACAACATCAACAAAAAGAAAAGGCCTCTTTACTTGACCTGTGTTCATCAAGACAACTCCCTGTGGTGTCGGGAGGGGAAACAGGGGAGGTAATCAGGGGCCTCTAGCACATTTAATGCATTCCTTTGTGTAATTAACAAAAGAACACTCACAGCCACTGGAATCCATTTATGGAGATTGTGGCGTGCTGTTCCCCTCTGTCCCCCTCTCACACACACAAACGGCAGCTATACACCCCATGTGCTGGAAATGACTGATGGATTGGCTGAGCACATTACGGTATAAATAACTGCATTCGTACATTAATTACCACCTCCGACTGGATCTCACCCCAGTCACACTCTGAGCTAATGGCAAACTGTGTCAAAGCGTCGGCAGGATCCTTGACACCTTCTTGTGAAAATAAAGTGATGAAAATTGTTAGCTCTTCGTCTCTACTTCTTCTGATTTTTTTTTCTTGGGAAGTGGTCGTGGGGTGAGGAGGGGGGGCAGAAGTGCTTGAAATGTAAAGACAAGATGGCATGAGGTGCAAACACTGACACCTTTTTTTTCTTAGTGTGTGGTTGGCATGTATGTCAGGATGAGTCTGTCATCACCTCTTATCTCCATAATGATGTGTATTATCTCCTCGCATTTAAAAGTACCTGCCTTAGTGAACGCAAAGGTCTGGATTCAAGACAATCTTTTCAAAATGTTTAATTACTTCACCAAAATATTATAAAAATGTGCATGCTTTTTGTCCAGTTTAAATTTTCTGTTCATGGAATTTCCACAGAAGTGTTTGAAAGTTTAGTCACAAACAGAAGTGGACAGAACCACACAGAGCCACATAAAATCACAGTGGGGGATAGTTAGTTTGTTTCCAGGCCCTGCTATGCTTGCTACATGTAGATGATTTATTTGACGCGTAACATAGAAAAAATGCTAATTGTCTCACAAGGAAACAATCTTGAAATGCCTTAGTGGATAGCTTGCAGCTTGACTTTAACTCTCTCACCATATTCCCCTTCATGAAACATTTGGTCAGTGTGTCCTGAAATGTTTCTTCTCAGTGCTTCTTGTAAAATGACAGCTCAAGGGCTTTTCAAAACCCTTGTAGGAAATTACATTTCAGAGGCCTTAATCAGTACAGACTCCAACTCTGGTGTGAACTAATGCCCTCATATTCAGTATTCATATTTATATTCACTGTCATATCAGACTACTCGGAGTTGCATTAGTTATGATGTATGATGTGTTTATAAAATGTATTATTATAAAAATTCCTGGGTGGTTTCACCCTGTGTCCTCATTGTCTTTTGCAAACAAACACTTACCATTCAAACCTTTGAGGATAATTGCCCCACATGGGCTGTAATCCTTTCTGTCAAGAATTAAGTTTTACATTGGGGACAAGGCTCTTACGATTGGACCTGTATTTGTCTAATATGCCTTACAGGCTCTGTTACAAAGTCTTTCCCGTCAGTACAAAATTCACTCAGTCCACTGCCCTGGACTTGAATCCAGGCTGTGTTATTTTGGCATCATACCAAGCTGGAAATACTGTAATTGCAGTCTTCTGGCCGACCCTCTGACCCCTGCTGACCATGTCCCTCATCTCAGACACGGCACTAATCAACTCATCCATGGACGGTTTTCCAGATAGTGTTGATGATAACTTCCGTCTGTGATGGTCACTATACAATTTCAGCCAATGGCAGATTTTGACGGATGTTAGCAACGACACTCTAAAAGCTTGCCTTTTTGAAACTTCAAGTCAACTGAAGCCCCATACTGTAAAAAAAACAGCCCAAAAGATTTTTTACTCCTTGCTCCTTAATTAGATTTGTCCCTGTATTCCCTCTGTGCCATACTCTCTTACCAAAGCTAATGCTAATGGATAAATGCTAATAAAGCCGTTACCTCCAGGGTATCCCTGGCAACAGTGGGTGTATGTAAATCTGAGTAGATAAGAACAAGACAAACATTTATTCACTTAAAGCCGCACGCCTGTTGTTGAATCGCATGGTGTTTTACACACACAAACACACACATTTGCTCTGCCATCTGAAAACAGAGGCCCTTTTGAGTTGTACCTGGGAGGTTTAGGCAGGTCTTCACCCTTGAGGGAGCATGAGAGAGTTCTGGTTCAATCGTTTAGGCCTCTCATGTGTTTTCTTTTTTTATTCAGGCGCACACATGCTGCGGCTGTGCCTTCCAGGATCATCAGGAAACAAAGCTGTCTACTCTCATTGAGTGATTTACCGTAGACGGACGTGAAGCGATGTTCGTCTGCCAGAGCTGAGCAGCCGTTTCCTTAAACTGTAAAGACATCAGCGTGTGTATGTGTGTGTGTGTAGCATTACAACCCTGCGGTGTCTCTGCCTTGTTGAATATTTTAGCACATCCATAAATAATGCTTCTCAGAGCCTGGGCTCCTTAGGCCCTTGCTGCACAATGGCATGAACAGAAGGATGATGCATGTAAACAGGAGGCACTGGGGGTCACTGGGCAAGCAGCAGACCTTGCCAGGCTAAATGGCTGACATCTGTTCACAGTATTCTGTGTGACTTGAGTCTAAGACCCACATGAGCTCCTAGTGATGAGGTGGTGTGTGTGAGTGTATGTGTGTGTATGTGTGTGGTTGAGCGGGGGGTTCCTATTCTTATTCCAAGTACACTTACCAAGGGAGTGTGTGTGTGCATATGATTCCACATATATGCTCACCCAGGGAAAGGAAAACACAGAAGGAACATGTAAGCCGGTGGGCTACAGTGCTGCGATTCTCGGGCTCAAGCTGTGCATATCGGGCATATAGTGGGTAACCCACTGTTGACTGAGCCGAATGCACAGAGAGAGAGAGAAAGAGAGAGAGAGAGAGCGCCTTGTGAAAACTCACCCCACCAGTCAAAGGTCCTGTGTAAGCCAGTGAGAAAGTTTATCTTTCTGGGCGAAAATGTAGCAGGAAGTTGCACTTAAATTGGACCGCTTCCTTTACACAAACGTCTGCTAGATCCCCAAAGCATTTAGGAAACTCATATTTCACCACCTTCTTGAGACTTGAGACTTTTGTCATTTGCAAGCATCTAGCAAAAACAAAAAATGCCCTTACAGGCCCCGTGAATTCCATCCTGATCTGCCTGAGTAACTTAAGACTGCAAGTCCACCAAAGTACTCTGTGTTCTCCCGCTGAACATGAGCGAGAGCTGGATAAGCTATGCTGTTGATGTTATTAGAGTGATTTAGTGCAAGAAAGTGTGTTGAAAATCAGGGGGCAAGAGGTGTCTGCAGAGGATCAGGCCTGCGACTCTTGGAAATGTCATGGCTTGTTACAGCCTTGATATGCTGTGCATATTTGTGTGTGTGTGTGTGCTTATGTTATGTGTGCTTATATTATGTATGATTCTAGCAATAAGGCAAGTTGCTGATATGTCTAAAATCTCTCCAAAAATGACCTCAGAAATCTTTTAAAGGTGCTATATGGAAAATGGCAGTAATATGGCAAGAAATATGACCAGAATGCGAAAAATTAAAAATCAGCCTATGCTCTGTGTGATGGCCAGATATATGCTGAGGTTAAATCAGCAACAAGCCAACAAATTCCCCAACAGATGTGGAAAGGGAATCGATTCCATACAACCTGTCCTTTTATGTCCTTTTCCACTAAAGTGCACAAATATTCCTGGAGTCTTGCATCTCTGACTCATCGAGTGAATATGAATCCA
This sequence comes from Tenualosa thibaudeaui, assembly GCA_027481765.1. Classification (NCBI taxonomy): domain Eukaryota; kingdom Metazoa; phylum Chordata; class Actinopteri; order Clupeiformes; family Clupeidae; genus Tenualosa; species Tenualosa thibaudeaui. The sequence continues at coordinate 1,258,218 of JAIFZK010000228.1, read as the reverse complement.
CCAACTCGTTTTAACCTTGCAGCTAAGAACCATCCAGTAATTTGAACTAACGTGTATAGTACAAGTGGTCCATATTGCGATGATAACTCTGAAATAGTGACCCCGTGACCACTGCTGTTTAGCCTAGTCCCAGTGCCCCTGGACTGGGTGAGGGGGATGAAATGTGTCTGTCCGCTGTGGGATGTGTCCTTGGCTCTCATGGGCTACTGGGGTCATAGCTGAGCCATGCGGTCATTTTCCCTACATAGTTCCAGAAGATGACTTCATTTTGGGGGACTTCCTGTCCTCTGCATTAATTTCTCAGTGGGACACACACACAGACAGACAGACAGGAATTACAAATGCTTGTGAGTGAGTATCAGCCTCACACTTTCTCATGCTAAGCATATGGATGTTCATGGATTCCTCTGTGATAAAAATAGGAGTATTCTGTGGCTCTATCTGAGAGGGTGGGGTACACTTACATTTGGTCCAGTGGGAAGTGAAACCAGAACCACCTCTCCTCACCTTCCCCACTTAGATGATTACATTATATTAATTTTCCAGTGGTGAAATCAGGTTTGGGTAATACAGAAGAGGTTAATAAGCTAGTGGGAATCTAAAATGATCCTCACCGCACAATTCCTTGTCAGAAGGTGTTGCCTAACTGTGTCTGACATTTTAATAACCCGAGTTTGATTTGCTGTGCCTTAGATAAAAAAAACACTATAAGCTTTCTCTCACTCTCTCTCTCTCTCTCACACACACAAGCACACATCTGTCATTTTGAACTTCTTTGTCTGTAAAAATATATTAACAAACACCTCTCTGACACAAATGTTACAGCTCATCACCAATCTGAGAACGTGAGCATGTCCCTCACCTCCTCCTCATCCACACCTATAAGCACAGGAGGTGCAAATGATGCTGATTAATATTGAAACAAAAAAAAATCAATACATTATACATGACAACTTGATTGACATGGGCGTTGCATCTGAACACCTAACACCACTATGTTACTCTGACTTTTTGCCACGTACAATTTACGAAGCAAAAAGTTAGTTCCGATGTGTTAGAACCAGAACCATCCTATTCAGTTTCTCACAGCTACTGTACATCACTGATACTGTTAAAATGGGAAGCACAAACAAAAACAGAATTGAGATTAAGCAAAAGGCCTTTCCCTCTTCTGTAAATAAGTGCTTCCTCTTCACTAGACCCAGAGGTGATGGTTTAATTTTAGTGGGTTAAAAAAAAACCTCTCATCTGAGGTCATTTGTGTCATGCTCATATTCTTTAAGATAATTAGACAAACATGAACTTGCATAATTACATGTTTTCATACTGTAGGTTGCTGAAATTAAACTGTGGGAGAAGACCTGTCAAAAATTGGCATCTTAAAGAGTGAAGGCGCTAAAGCTAAAACATGCTCTTGTGCCTTTGTTGAGTTTGTGGCTTTATGAGGGACAGATTTAACATCATCCCTGGGAACGCAGAGCCAGTGTGCACAGCTCTACCAGTTTATGGCTTTAATGTGCATTGTTTTTGGAAGAGGTACCCCAGATGGGATTTGTACAAGACCAATTAGCAATGGGGCTTCACTCTCCCATGCAAGCACACCCACCAGCACCCCCCCCCCCTACACACACACGCACACACACACACTTGCCAGCACCGGTACATATGCACATGCTCACACACAAATACACATACACACAGACTCAATAGCACTGATACACACGCACACACACATACACACATCAGCACCCCCCCACACACACGCACAAACACACACACATACAAGCTCACCGGCACCAATACACACACCCCTTCCTGTCCTTTCCACCCACTCATTTGATGATGAATTGCATGCAGACCCCTGAGTCCAACATGCAACTGTTTTGAATTAGTCCCCCCCCTTTATTTTTCACTTTAGAGCTAAGAAAGCCCTAGCACTGTTTCTGCTTACGTATCTAGCTCAGGTAAGGAGGCCCATAAATAAAACTATGTGCCCTAGGACCTAGCTCTAGGAAGCCTCTCACAACAAAAGCAAACACATTATCCTTGTCATTAGAGAGCAGGTAGGAGTGTGAAAGCACTGACGGTATAAGGGGATGGGGTGTCTGATCAGAGTGAATAATGAGCTTTATATTCTAGCCACATGGGGGACTTTCATTTGGATTTATTCTTAAGATAGTGCCCTTGACAATATGAGCGTCGTGGGCATATGCTTGCATTGTTTCCCAGCGTCCCAGTGGGTGTGTTTGTATAAAGACACAGACAGAATAATGTAGGGTTGTTGTCAGTGTAGCAGTATTTTTGCATTTTTCTTACTTGCAGCACAAAAAGGTTTTGTTTTATTTTTGTTTTGCTTTTTTATTTCACATGAAAGAAAAAATCTCATGCCAGAGGTAGGTCACCAGCGACCAAAATGAGAGTAGCCTTTAAGCACCCACCTGACCTGCTCAATGTCCTCACACACCTGCAACAGTAAACATCACTACTACAGCAGCTAGTTCTAGAACTTTCTCCCTACCAACCATCCCTTTCCACTGCCGTCCATCTCTCAGGTTAGTCGTCAGTTTTGGCTGGTACGGCTGCCGTGCCCCAGACGGTGGCAGGATTGACTTGTGTGTTGTGCCAGGCTTTTGCCAGGGAAGAAGGGGCCTCATTTGAATGGGTGTGAAATGTCAAGTGAATCGCTCCCGCTGTGGGCTCCTGCTGCAGCCGATTATGCTGGAAAAAGCTGATCGTGGGTCTCCGTCACAGGCCCCAGATGAGCCTCCCTTCAGTGCTAGCCGCCCGTGCACGCGGAAGTTAACATGCCTTGAAGGAGCCTGTGCGCAAGAAAGACATTTCCACGCTATAGTCCTCCTCCATTGGATCCTTCCTCACACATACACGCTTGAGCACACACACACACGCACACACACACACCCACACATTTAGAGGGGGTTAGTCATACTTCTTTACATGGTGTCAAGATGTTGACCTCAAGACAAGAGGCTCCTCTGCTGTAGTCTATAATCAGTCTTTGAGGGTTGACCCCTCAGTGTCAATGTGGCCCTGTCTGGAACCACGCATGCTTATTTGCAGGCCGACAAATGATAATCTCAAGGAGCGGGAGCAAGTGTGTGTGTGTGTGTGTGTGGAGGGGCGTTTATCCCTATGCCGTTAGTCACACACCGCTCTGCTTGTTGAATCACCCAATGAGGGCATTTGGCTCCCTTGGATATGTCCAACATCGCTGTCAGTAATTTGGAAAACCTGAAGGTTCCTGGACAGTGGGATATTGTTAACGCGGCCATGGTAAATTTGAGACACCCTCCCAACCCCTCCCCCCTCATCCTCCTTTTCTCTGATGTGAAGTCTCTCAACCCCCCCACCCCCCTCAACATACACACAAACACACACACATATACACACACTCATCCTCCCCCAAAGGAGGGTCCCTCTGTCAGTGTGGGTCCAACTGGCTGACCTCGCATAGACCTCTATGGAGCTCAAAGGGCTTGGGCGGACACCGAGGACATGGACCTCTGGGGAGCTCAAAGCGCCTGGGCAAGGAAGGAAGGAATGAGGGGAAGGAGGGATGGTTTGCATTTCCTTATTTTTCAAAGAAAAAGGCCCAGTCGTTTGAGAGGAGAGAGGAAGATTATGTGAAAAAAAAGAAGAAGACAGAAGAAGAAAAAGTGACATGACATTTGAACATGAAAGGACCACTTTTGGGGTTATTTATTTTCTGGATCAGAAGTATCCCATTTCTCCCTAAAAGGTGTTCATGGAACAGGATAAATACTTTAAGCAGAGACAAACTACGCTATGCTAACAACCACAAGTTTTTGACCATTGTTTACATTCCCTCCATTAGAGCAGCATCCTTGTCCTTAAATCACGTGCTACTAAATTGCTGCTCACAAAGAAATGAAACCAGAGATGGACAGGGAACATTCTGTTCAAAGATGCTTCTGCATTTTAGTACGTTTATACCTTGGGGAAGTATGACTATGCTTGTCAAATCTGGTGAGATCAGCAGGCAGAAGTTTCCATAAAAACTGTTGCCTTGTCAATACTGAGTGTTCATAATAACAACGCAGAAAAATGTGAAAAATCAGCAGGCATCTTATCTAGCTATTTGCTAGGTGTCTGAGGGAGTCTGAATGGTGTGATGTCTCTGATCAAAAGTGGGAAGGGCATTGAAAAATGCCTCCTAAGCCGGTTGTGGACACCGCCCATTCATCCTCCCTCTGCTCATCTTCCCAGCAACAGAAGGTTTCCTTTACTAACCTCTACTAAATAATAAATCAGATACCCCCTTTACCCTGCCCCCCCCCACACACGCACACGCACACGCACTCACACACCACACTCTCTCTCTTTTCTCTCTCTCATGACGTAAAACCACATGGGATGTTGTCAGGTTACCTGTAAGGAGGCTGGAGGTATACCATACCATCACCAGCACCATTGGAAGATGCATTACTCCCCCACCCCCCTGCCCATACACACACACACACACACACACACACACACTCACATGCACATCGGTTCTTTTCCTCCTCTCTTCCTCACAACAGAGCCGTTCCCCTCTTTCAGTATGCTCTGATAGAAGCAGGATTGGAGAGAGAGAAAGAGAGGGGGTGGGGGAGAGAGAGTGCTTACCTCTGGGGCCCCCCTGGGCTAACCACCTCCAGCTGTTGGGTCGCGGAGCCTGCCGACCAAAGGGCCTTGTTCTCCTCGGGATGTGGGATGCAGCAGCGGTCGGCGACGACCGCCATATGGTCCTTTTCAGCATCATTCCTCCTCCTCGTCCTCTTCCTCTTCCTCCTCCGGCCCTCGTCTCATTAGCCAGCTGTGGCTGACCTGTCTGTGCGCAGGATTGGAGGATCCTCTGTGCTTCTCCTCAAGAGACGCACACACACACACACACACATACACATACACACACACACATTGCCCCAATCTCCATTTGTTTGTATTTTCTCTGACAGAGAGCAAGAGAGAGATGTATTAGTCTCTGATCTATGGTAAATAAAGAAGGAAAATGACTGTTACCAAATGGAATACAGGGGAAAAAGGTATTCTGCTATTCAAACAAACACTTCTGTGTACTGCTGGATTGCCTTCATGTTCAGCGTTCACAGCCCCCATTTGGAATGTAATGAATCGCTGAGACGTCAGGCACCAAATTGGCTGGACAAACCAAAAAGAAAGAAAGCAACATTTTTTTCTCTGCCAAAGTGCAGATAGGAGACAGAAAGGAAAACATTTATGCAATCCTCCCCTATGAGCGAGGATAAAATTCCAAGATTTTTTTTTTCACGCCCTTAGTTAAGCACATTTATTTTCAGAGCCCACGCTCTATCATCTGAAATATCCTGTGTCTACTTCTACACAGCCTTTACTGCAGACTCCAGTGGCATAGAACCACATTCACCACCTAGCCACCCACATAAGACTCCAGCCCAGCTTGGACCAACACACCGACCCCTTGCTCCTCTGAGTTTGGCCACTTGACACGTCACTTGTAGCGAGCGATCTCTCTACACCTTGAGTGAGAGAGACTCAGGCTGGACGCAAGTAAAGAGCTTTGACAGAGAGCGGTGCCACAGCGCTATCTCAACACTGACTCCATCTGGGAAAGATTCCAACTACCGTCCAGCTTGCAGGTGTTAGATTACAACGATAACAGGGGGGGCGTCAAAAAGGATACGCAGGCGGGATGACGTGAAGTAACGTAGGCCCAGTTCACACTCTTTTTATACTCTTCCTATACAAGGAACTTTATCCAAACAAAACAACCAAAAGCTCTTTTTTTCTTTCTTTTTTTTTTTTTTTTTACCTTTCCTGTCACAGGATTGGCTTCATTGTAGATTTCTAGTCTAGTAGTAGATTTTATCCTTTCAGGTCCTATTTCCAGCTCAGCATTAAGTATGTGTGAGTCTTTGATGAGACTCATTTAGGATATGTTGTTGTTTCAAATGAGGTGTTACTTTACAATCCCCCATTCCTCCCTTCTCTTCTCCTCCCCTCCCATCCCCAGCCCTGCCCAGCCCCAGCGGAAGCCAGAGTGTCCCTCCCTGCTCCAAGACAGCTCTCATAGTGTCATTGGGAGACACATAGAGCACCCTGACCCAAGGCTTCCCTGGTGACTTGCCATATTTGGAGCTTTTGGGACTGATGTCGAAAGAGCCACGGCAGGCCGTGTTTTTTTTTTGTTTTGTTTTGTTTTTTTTTTTGAGGAAGGAGCCAGTGGGCGAGTGAGGGGAAGGGGAGAGGGAGGAAGCGACATCTGTTAACTCTCACGTCTACCGGGGCCTCTAACGGGAAGCCCTCACATTCCTCCACAGTACACACCCAACCTAGGTGCATCCTTATGGAGATCTGTTAATGCCAGTAATCACGTGTGGATTGAGTTTGAGAGTAATGCTTCCACTGTGTGTGTGTGTGTGTGTGTGTGTGTGTGTGCGTGCATGTGTGTGTGATTTCCCCTGATAGAAGCAAAATAATACTGTGGCGAAGAACTGCAATCATTCATTGTGTTTCGACATCTTTCACATACAATACCAGTGACTGCTTGATTGTGTGACCGATCACAGGCCTTTGTTGGTTGTCAGCATGAGCTTCAAGAATTCCTCCGGCATGTCATTTTCAAACCCATTTAGGAACTTCCTTAATTTTAAATAATAGCAAACAGCAACTGTTTTTGGTACCATGGTTTAGCACAGTTTTAACCCCTTTTTGAGGGTCCATACATTTAAAGCGGAGGACTAAACATGTCGGGGAAAAGCGGTGAAAGTTTCACAGTTTCCACCATTTGCAGTCATAATGTCATCAGAAACTCCAGCGTGTGTGTACAGGCGTGTGTGCACTGACTGTGAAGCATGTTGATTTGTTTGCGTCTGTGTTGTATCACGTTACTAATGTGTGTGTCTGGAGCTGATGTGGGACGGCTTATGAAGCATGAGAGAGCACTTGGTGGTGCCACTGTTCGCCCTGCGCTGCTCCAGCTGGTTGACTGAGCCGCGGACACGTCTCTGAGACACACACACATGCGCACACACACACGTAGTCAAACACAAAGCCCAGGGACGCCGGCAGGGGCCCGTTCCCACCTGGCAGGCCCCTCGGGAGGCTCGGCGGCGGCAGCGGCTGGGGCGGGCGCATCGTGCTCGTCGCATTGCGTTTTCCGCCCGGTTTCCCACCTCCAGAGGACAAAGCTGCGCTCCTCCGTGAGAAGGGGAGTGGAGGGGAAAAAAAAACATCAGTAAACAAACAGCTGTGAAGGGCCTCGCCAAACATCCCCCACTGCTTCTCCTCACACACATGCAGTACATACACACATAAACACACACACACACACCAAAACATGCAGCACGCAGATACGCCACTCTGGACTGCTGTGCTGCTTGACTGCTTCTTGCACACAAACACATCATTTTACAAACTCATATTCTCTCCCCATATGTGTATCAACATGTTTATGGTCTGACTCCTATGTGAATTTTGAATCACACTCTCAAACCCAGGAACACTCCAGGCAGGGTTTGAACAAAACTTAGTTTCTGAAGATACTCAGCCTGCATGTTATTTCCAGTACTGACAGTACTGAGTCCTGTAGTGCAAGCTTTCCCGACAACAACAAACAAAATGTGCCAGCCTCGTTGAAAATGTGCCAGCCTGAACGCCAATGACTGTTTGAAGACACCTCTCAATTAGACTCCTTATATTAGCGTCAGTGTCAGATAAACTACAGCAAACAGAAACTTTACTTTTAATTTTGCAGTTTAATGGGAAAAGGAGACATTGTTAAGTAATGTTTAGATAAAAAAAACAAATTACTTCAGTTCACTTAAGGAAATATTCTGGGCAGCGAGGCGAAAATAAATTTCTATTTTGGTGTCACTGGAGAAGAGGAAAGTTCAAACAAGGTGAATCCCGAGATATATACCAATATGGAACATTACTTTAGTTCAGCTGGTTATCAAATGACTTCCATATCGGTGGGAAAGCACACCAGGTCTCTATCTACCAGAAAAGGCATGGGAAATATTTTAGACAGGAAACGACTATTTAGCCTGCAATTAAAGCTTCCATTTATATCAGATGTACTGATACAACACTAGCAGTGTTTATAATACCCTTTGTAAAGGCAAAGAGACATGATTTTTTTAGGGAGAGCCAAATATAAAAGCCTTGTAATAAGGTTTAAGAGCTGGCAATCGGCCCAGTACCATCTGAGCTTTTGTCCTGAGCTCTTTTGCTGGGTTTCTGCTTTGATATTCTAGGATTCCTTCATAGACGAGCAGAGCTTCTGACTAGTGTGTGAACTGTGGTCTCTGCCTATTTTATGTTCTGCCCTCAGCAAGGCCATCCATCTCCTTCTGACTTGGCACAGCCAAGGAAAAATGAAAAACATACTCACACACACACACACACACACACACAAAGGGCAACCTCAAAAGCAACCCTAGTGTCAACGAGTCTGGGAACCCTGTGTCTGTGTTTGGGTTTCATGTCTGTGTCCTCCTGCCTCTTTGTATGTGGGTGCGTGTAATTTTGTTGTGTGTGTAATTGTGTTGCGTGTGTGTTTGTGTGAGTGTATTGTGTGTGTATGTGTGTGTGTGTGTGTGTGTGTGGTTGGTGGTGGTATGTGTGTGTATGTGTATGTGTGTGTGTGTGGGGGGGGGGTCTCCACTTTTAGCTGTGCTTATGTCTTTTTTCTTTCCTGGACCCAAACAGGGCCAGAAATAGTTGACCCTGAGCTCTGTGCTCTTCCACTCTTGCTGTACTCTGCAATTTGATGTTGTCATTGCCATCATCGTCATCATCATCCTCATCCCCTGGGCACTCTGAGTCACCCCAGACGGACAGTGCTGCTGTAAAATTGCCACAGGAATAATAAACACAGCCCTGGACACTCACTGTGTGGCAAGGCAACCTCTGCACATTTCCCATGAGCACTACTGGGCTGGCATCCGAACGGAGTTCTGAAAAATTACGTGCTGATTGGATCGTGTGTCATGGTTGACTTAGACAATGTGGGTCACATGGGTCTGGCCCGATTCTCAGTGGTTTAATGCACTCTGCGTTGTTATGGAACTGGAGATCTGCTGCTATGGTTGCTCATCTGAAGGGCTGTCAACCCAGCGGTGTAGTCATAGGTGTGCCCGCCCACCTGTCAATCAAGCCCCTCCAATCAGAAGTCAATATTCCTGTTGCCTCGTAACGCATAACATGGTAAGCTATTCAATTCTGTCATTGAAAAATTATGAACACAAACAAATCATTATTTACAGTAGTCTTATTTCCGTTCATAAAAGAGTCAGCAGTGGCCGCAACATAAATGCCCCATCAGACTTGTCAGCTATAGATGAGCCTGCCACCCAGCCAAAACGCTCTGTCCCTATTTTCTCTTGAAAGAGATCTAACTGAATTGTTGAACTACGATGATATCATTACAGCGTTCAACATAAAACCCACTGTCTCCTGTTGTAACATGCATCAAAAGTAAGTGTTGTGGATTTATTGATCATAAGTTGTTAATGGAATGTGTGACCGCCAAAACATTAAGTAGTCCAACCAATAGGCAACTGTTGCTTTAAGTTGTTAAGTAAGAGATAACATTCTGCAAGGCAGTCATTGTCGTGGAATAACTCCCGACAGAGTGATGCAGCAGCCTGACGCGGCTGCGTTAAAGTAGCCAACACTTGTGAGTTTGGGTTATATATTCCGCCACTGTCATAGGCTACAATTGGTTAAAGTTGTTCAAATGTACCAAGATTAATGTGTGGTTTATAGCCGTTTTTTTATAATCTTATTGAGCACTGCATGAAGGCTACCCTGTGTGCTTGTCTGATGTGTTGCGTCTGCAGCTGTTTCACTGCGCCAGTTCAATGCTGTAAGTAGTTGTAATGTTGCTCGCAATGTCATGTAATGAGGCATATGTTCATTACAGAACTTATTGAATTTAGAATGCATTCATAAATTTGTATTATTTTAGTAACCTATGTGTTTTGGGTTAAGGCTGATTTTTTGGGGGGCCATGGCTTTTTGGCCATGCCTATGTTTCAGCCTCTCTTAAGCTCTGTGTGTTGTGTCCCCAAATAGCTATTTACAACTACTGTGTTAATGTGTTAATGTTGTGGTCCTACACTTCATACAAAAATGACCTTTGCCATCATATTGCTTTTAAGTTTCAAGTGTGGAGTACAGTGTCAAGGAATGACTCAAGTGTCCAATGTCAAATAATGACTCATTCACTCACATGTTTGGCTGAGGATATTTTAGATGTATTCCTCCTCCAGTTTGCAGGCGGCACAAGCACCTGAGAGGATGTGTTTGGGTGATGAGAGAAGGCTAATCTCATTAGGAACAGTCTCCCACTGGAACACAAGCAACATTCCAAATGCATTCTCCAGGGGCTAATGAACTCATTAGCTCCGCGATGGACACGCCTAGGCCAAGCGGCCCTAATGTGTCTCAAAAGGCACATTTACCAAACTCAGAGAATGAGGGAGAGAGAGAGAGAACTAAAATCATGAACTGAATTATGCAGTAACTACATTCAACAGACAATTGTGTGTTTCATCATAGTGTGAAAGTCAAGAGTGCAAGAGCATTGTCCATATGACACACAGAGACTGATTACATTGTAAACGGAAAATGTGTTTGTTGTTGTTGCAGTCCTATGTATACAGCTGCATAAACATGCTGTATTCCACAGATGGGACAACAGGATGCTAATGTGCATTCAGTGCACAATTCAATATAACAGGTCATAAACCTAGACATGGGTCAGTTATGATATACAAGAGGATTGTTTTTCTGCAGCAGATGGCTAATTACAAATACAACAACAACAACAATCCATTACATATATATTGCTTTTCAAGGCACACAGAGATGAAGACGTCCCTCTCGTACTTAATAGGAGTATTCCAGTTCAGAAGAATTTTTCTTTATTTCTTTCTTTCTGCTCCATAGCCTGTGTGTGTCTCTGGAGATACCATGAGCAAGTCTTTCCAGAGCACAGGCCACCAGTACAGCTGTGGAGGAGCATTAAAGGTACAGATGCTCTCTCTCTCTCTTTCTCTCTCTCTCTCATCTGCACTTCCACAGTGCTTAGACAGCACCACCCTGACTAATTACCAAGTGGTTTCTCCCTTCTCACTCTCTCTCTCTCTCAATCTTTTTTTTCTCTATCCTTCTCTCTGTACCTCTCTTCTCTTCTCTGTGACTCTCCTTTCTTTTCTATCCCTTCTCTTTCAGTCCTCTCCCTCTCTTTCTCTCTCTCTGTCTCTCTCTCTATCTCTTCCTGTCTCTCAGAGCTCCAGGGGTGGCCCAGGCCCCTCCCTCCCCTCTGAGTCCAGACTCCGTCTCTTGCCTCTGGCCAGAACAGCTGTTGTAGAAGCCGAGGATGCTGGGTAAACGCCTAGCTGGGGCACTGCTGCCAGTCATCCTCAGACCCCATCACAGCTGCCATGCTAAACGTAACAAGATTTTTTTCAGTCCGTCATAAGAAAAAAAAATCTTTAAAAACAGATAAAAACAAATACAGATAAATAGAACTGGAAAAGTCTCCTATAGACCCCCGCGTCCCCCTTCCCTACTTTCTCCACAGTATTTATGCACTTATGCACTCAGGCCTTTTGAGGTTTATTTGGTTTGTATTTCATGTTGCTTTGATGAGAGGCATGCCACTCCTTTGGCCTTACTCAACCTTCAACCTTGCATATGTGTGTGTGTGTGTGTGTGTGTGTGTGTGTGCATGTGAGTGTATGTGTGTGTGTGTGTGTGTGTGTGTGTGTGTGTGTGTGTGTGTGTGTGTGAGTGTATGTGTGTGTGTGTGTGTGTGTGTGTGTGTGTGTGTGTGTGTGTGTGTGTGTGTGTGTATGTGTGAAAACAAAGGCGCAGTCTCGCTCGCAGCTCGCCACCAACAATGGAGTCATTCTGCTTGGGATCGACCTCAATTCACATGCATCTTTGTGCCGCTGTTCCACATACTCGCTGTGTACTCAAAACAAAAGAGTCATGCCTCTCATCCATCTCCACACCTCCACACACACACACACACACACACACACACACACTTGCTCACACACAGTTACTCTAGACACAAACACTCTTGACTGGGAAACAAAAGACTTCCTGGCGTGTTTGGATGGTGGGTAAACAGTGCGCTGCTGAGCAGAGGGTGGAGAGTCTGTCTTGCAGGCTGCTGGTGCTGCTGGCACGGTTGCTCCTATTCCCCTGCAACCCATTAAGCCAAGCAGCAAACACCTGAATGTCTCAGGCATCCCAATGACAGAGGAGGGAGGCAGAAGATGGAGAGAGAGAGAAGGAGCAAAAGAGAGAGTGAAAAATTGAGAAAGTAGAAGAAGCATTAAGGAGAATGAAGCCATGAGAGAATCAAAGATGGAGAAAGGTAGAAAGAGAATATGCGAGTCAAAGAGAGAGAGAAGGTGGTGGTGGTGGTGTGTGTGTGGGGGGGGGCAGCGCTGGGGTGGGTGGGATGGAGAGATGTCTATCCCCTTTCATCTCCACATCCCAGTAGTTTGGCTCTCATCTGTTCCCCTCCAACAGTAATGAAGGAATTATAGATGTCCCACACACACATACACACACACACACACACACACTGCTACAAAGGGGAGGGGAACATTTGGGGAAGAGTAAATTATACACGCTCGCACACACACACATGCACGCACATGCACTCACTCACACACACACAAAGTGTGACCGTTTGTAGCACCACATAGTCATGTACCAGCCAGTGCCTCCCCAAAACAAACTGACATCCCAGAATGGGTCACATCACAGTTCATGTCCCCAAATTCTTAGACACACACACACACACACACATAAATCATCACTCTTCCTCCACTTCTTTGACTGATGCAGTGCATTGTGGGTTGGTATCAGGAGCCTGTGCAGGAAATGGAGCCTCTCCAGGGTGCAGTTGATAAGAGCAAAGAGGGGATACAGAAAGCTTCGAGCGGAGGAAGAGAGCTGAGGTCAGAGGAAGGAGTAGAAGAGACCTTCATCATCCGGGCAACGGAGAGGAGAATGTACAGGTCACTGGCACAGTTTTGGCCACTGTGAGGCATTCGCATTTGATTGAGTCATTTCCATGCAGTGGATTCATGATAAACTGATGTGCCAGTTACTTCCTTTTAGTGTTCTAGTGCACTGACTGTACTGTGCTGTGAAGTGGGTGATTTAAAGTAAATATGCTTCACAAAGTCCAGGGTCTTTATGTCTGTTTCTGAGACTGTTTTCTAATTCTGGACATGTTGAGGACTGCCAAGTGGGTGTATATAAATTTTGATTATGAACATGAGGGATGTTGCTGTCCTAACAGTGAGATTATCATCTTCAAATCAAAGTCCATTATATGTTTGTGTTTTACACAGCAACAGTTAGATTTGAACTTCGTCCAGCAGCGAAATAACCATAGTTTATACTTAATTTCTCTTCTCGGTAACTTCACTTTAATCTGTATGTCACATAAGGTGAACTGACTGAAGCATCAACATCAATTACATTAAGCAAAAAGATCTTAAGTCTAATCAAATAAAGACCATTTTTCTAAATACCAGATTATTTATGTACCATAAACATCATTTGATTTCTTTGCTGTGTATCAGATTAACATCCCATGCCAATTTTGTGGACTCAAAAGGCTGTACTTGCATTCAAAGGCATTAGATGACATTTCTGATGGTGATTAACCTGAACTGACAAAGTTCAGAGTTCAGAGACGGAAATGCGAAATGTAATGAGACCAATATTTTTCCCACTTTGAAGTTGCCAGTGGTTTGAGTTTGAGCGCAGCCCACAGTTCCTTGCAAGATGTCTTCAGCTTCTCTTTAAAGAAATAAACACAACGCCAGCCAGGCGTCTCTCTCTCTCTCCCTCTCTCTCTCTCTCTCAATCTCTCTTTTTCTTACTGTCTCTCTCTCTCTCTCTCTCTCTCTCCACAAACCCATCCTGCCCCAGGGGAAACACTGCAGTGAGAAAACAGGAAAAATCTGTTGGTGATGGTGCTTCTCTCAGAACCGTCTGATCAGTCTGTACGTTGGACCGCAGCATATTAAGTACAACAGCATCCACCAACACACTGTGTGTCTTAAGACTCGTCATCCTCAGAAGTCTGAAGAAAAGAGCATCATGCGCAACATGTGCGTTTAACCATGTCCATATGGAAGAGATGCGTAATATGTTCACGAAGTGGTGGAAGTGTAGCATGCTACAAATTACAAATTGAGAATGTCCTCGAACCACTCATCTTTCATGTAATGTAATTATGTAGGAGTGTTTTGGTATACATATGTATATCTAAGTTGGTCCAAACCTACAAATTATCATAATGCTGTGGGTGTATAAGGAGCACACAGCTAAATGAAATTAAGGTCTGATTTGGGGAACATTTTGAAACATTTTGAGTCTTCATAAAATAAAATGGAAATATTTGGTAACAAGTTCACTTCAGTGACAATGCTGAACCATTTTCCTCTTTGAAGAACCATTAATTGGAACAAAGTGTCCTTAGTTCGGACCGGGATTTATATAGAACCATGTGGAGGAAAGCATTTGGTGCATCTACTCCAGGGCCATCCTGAGATCCTGCAGCTCCAGGATTGGGTGGCTATCATTAGTCTTTTCCAAGAGTGTGGACCTGTGCAGCGTGAAGCCCAAGAATGTGGGTCAGTAAGGCACTAAGAGAGAAGAGATGAGAGGTCCTCCCCTCCTAACGAGAGCCATCAACCCCGGCCTGCCTGCGAGGTGACTGGAGAATGTGTGGGCTTGTCAGGCCACGCTGATGCATGGCTCCCCACGGTCACCCAGGGCACTGAGACTGGGCTGCTACATTCTTCTCCCTCGTCATCTTTGCTCACTTCCTGTTGCTCTCTAGTGCTCTGTTTGTTGCCCCAGCAATCCAGCCCCCCTGTCTCTCTGCAGGACGTTGTTTGGCTTGACCCCAGTACACCCCTACCCCCTCAACCACTCCCAAGTCTTCCCACGCGCGCACACACACACACACACACACACACTCAGGAGGCTTGACTGCTCTGTGATCTGCCCTCATCAATAACAGCCCCTGGTCCCTAACACTACACACCCATGACATATGGGACACACTCTCCCGTTCCCTCTTCCTCCTGTTCTCTCTCTCTCTCTCTCTCTCTCTCTCTCATCTCTCTTCTTACTTGCACTCAGTCCTCTGAACTCTGTTTTACTCCTTTTCTCTCCATATATGTCTTTCTCTCCCTTCCCATCTTTCTCCCTCTCTTTCTTTCTGTCATCCCTTTTGAACTCTGTTCATTACTTTCTCTCTCTCTCTCTATTTTCCTCTCCCCCTCTCCCCATTATACTCATTGGTGTTGCTGCTGACGATGAAAAGGCTCCTTATTGGGGATGACTGCAGGAGAACAGACAGGGAAATCAAGCACATCTCCACTCGGACTCCTAGATACCGCAGTCAAGCACTCTACCAGATAGGAGTGACTGACCCACAGCTCAGTTCTTTTGATGTGTGTGTCTGTGTGTGTGTGTGTGTGAGAGAGAGAGAGAGAGAGTGTGTGTGTGTGTGTGTGTGTGTGTGTGATAGAGAGAGAGAGAGAAGGGGAAAGAGTGTGGGCACGTCTGACTGTATGTATGATTGCTATGCTTCTGTCACAGGACGTCTTGTGAAGCGGAACTAGGAACATGTGTGTCATAATGAAAGCCTACGAGAACCGGCAGAGGGAGCGGTTTCTGACAGAAAGGGGACGGAGTTCCAGGAGGAGAGGGAGGGGGCTGTTGGGGTTCCAGGAGTAGGTAGGAGGGGGAGCTGAGCGGTGCTATACCATAAAAGCCCCCCATCAAAACACATGCCGAGTCAGCAAGACCACACCCTCAGTTCTGTTTGTACCATGACGACAAGCGTTGTTTTGGTGATGGGTGCCATGGTGACCAACGCTCCTGCTCAGTAGACCTCATGTTCAGAGAACCCTTGGGTGATGAAATCACAGACAAACGGCAGTTAAATTCCACACTGTAGTCATTACCATGCTGTCCCACTAACCTCTAACTTTTGCAAGGGTGTGGGTGGGAGGTTCTGCAGGGCTACATGCTCAGTGTGTATTCAATGCAATGCTTGCAGGTAGTTCGTTTTTAGTGTGTAGCTTAATTCAGTTCAGTTTTCTTAAGCTGTTGGATGTTTGGGGTATCCCACTATCAAAAATGACCACAAGTTCACTCTTTTGTGGTTTGTTCTGTTTCATAGTTGGTATTTTTTTCTCTCTTCCTCAACCACATGAACTTCTAAGATTTATGATACACATCAAGTGCAGCTTGGCGAGGATAGCTATTTCTGTGATGACTGGGCCCTGTGAGGCGTGCCAAGTGACTGAGAAGTTAAGATAATTTTGGTAATTGCTGAGTCGTTCGCAATCTTGATTTGAGATTCTGTTTGAAAGGGGGACAGCTTGTCTCACAGGAATGGGGGCCGTTAAAAAGCTTAGCCCTTTGATGTGCAGCTTGTAATTGAGGGTGCCGTCTGTGATTAGCTACGTGTGTGTGTGCGTGTATGTGTGTGTGTGTGTGTGTGTGTGTGTGTGTGTGTGTGTGTGTGTGTGTGCGTGTATGTGCGTGTGTGTGTGTGCATGTATGTATGTGCGTGTGTGTGTGTGGGTGTGTCTGTGTGTGTACTACTACATGCACATGTCAGAGATTCAGGGCTTTGGTTCAGCCTGACAAGTAAAAAAAAACAGGACCACCAAAATGGCTCCAAGTGCAGTCTTTTGATTACGTTATCTTCAGGAAGTAACCGTATTGTGACAACACTTTTAATTAATTTTACCACAGAGAAGCAGAAAGCTCCTGTGAGAAGACAGAACGGGGCATTGCTTTGACTAGTTAATTATGTTTAGAAGTGAAAGCCAACATTGTAGGCATGTATGGGTAATGAGCCTTATGGTATTTATAGCTAAATAAACCATATTAATTTATAATCAAAGACCCCGTAAAGCCAAAATAAAAATCCTCTCTAAGTTTCTTATCCAGAAAAATAGTTGTTTACTAACCACCTTGTAGCCTGGTAATAAAACCAGCCCCTCGTTCTCCACTTGTACAGAGAGTTCAGACATTCGGTAGGCATATTTGATTGCTTGCTGGAGGTTTTTAAGTTTAAAGTTAAAGTTTGGATCAGCCCTTGAGTGATAGATTGCCTTGACTGATAGTATTCTAGCTCTGCATTCACAACCCCTCCCTCCGTTCGATGACTGGACAGGTTAAAATGTCTCCTGAGACAACAATCTCAATGGGATCAAATCCAGACTAGCTCTGTAGAGAGATGATAATCGAGCAAAAGTGCGTAGGAAGGTATGGCCAGGCTAATCGCTTTGTCTATTTTGAGCGACTATGAATACAGCTAAATGTATAAAATTAGGTGTCAAAGTGGGCTGCGCTTTCTATCCACGGACTCTCCGGGCATGTCGGCTGAAAGCACTGAGGCACCACCCAGAACAACAGAGCCCCCCACCCACTGATTGCAGTCCTCCTCCTACCCAGACAGACTGAGCAGCTCTGCAGGTTTTCTACCTCAGCGGCTCAGTGCAGTGGTCTTACCCAGCAGACACATAAGAATCTGCTGGTTCAAACAGGAGGGGTGCAGGAGAAGCTGGACACATCTACCTGCAGTTAGTGTGACTCACAAGAGCAAAATTTTGTTTGCATTAAATACAGTTTAAATTCCCTATATTTATTGAAATAAACTTGATAGTTGCTGAAATAGGTTTTATGTTTTCATAAACCATAATGGCATTCAAATTTTTTGCCATATGGTCACAATACAGTATCAAATAACAGAGCATTTTTTAAAAAAAAGATTTTCAGTACCATTTGTGTCAGAATTTTTTTTGGAAAAATGTTTGTGCGTAGAAGCACAAAGAAAAGGCATAATTTTTGTCTCGGGAGATTCAAGCCAATCGGGGCGAAGTTTGACATCATGAAGGTGGCATCTAGACTCATGCAGTACCAGGAGAGCAACTGCTCAACTACTCTGCAAGCACCTTGCTCCTGTTACAATTGAAGGTCATGTGACATGGTATGCGGAGCCCATCCAGGTCATCATGTACAGCATTTCAACCAGCAGTCATCAAATTTAGTCAGCCCTGCGTAGCGCTGCACAGTGCTGTGTGATCTGAGACTGTTTTAGTCCTATCCTGCTCAGATCTACCCTGAGAAACAGTTAAATTGTATAACCAAAACACAGTAAGACTGACTTCACCTCACCTTAAAAAGCATTGATCCGGCTTTACTGGGTCTTTAAGCTGACTTGAAAAAAATCTTCATGCTTGAAATAGTCTGCACGCTAGTGTACACAGTCATCCATATCTATAAGCCATCATGGTAAACAGTAAACCCAACGGCAGCCTCTCTATAAATTAAACAATCACTTAGGCGTGTTTTATCAGCAACCTGTTTAGACTGTTGATAAAGTGGTAATAAATTGTCACAGAGATGAGATAAGAGTCATACGGTATTTGAAATGATCCACGCTATAGTCACTAGCTTGTTTTGTTGTTTGGTTGCACACTGTAGAAACCTCTAGGAAACTAGCACAAACCCCCCTGCCTGTCATTTGCACAAATTTTGACTACATGACCACCAACATGTGTGCCTGGATGTCAAGCACGTGCTTTCTCTCTCTCTCTCTCTCTCCTTCTTCTTTTTTTCTCTCTCTCTCACTCACTCACGGACAGACACACACACACACAAAACAAAACACCTGGAAAAGTAGCCTTGATTTATGTGTCCCAAGTGAACTATGTGGAACATATGCCACGCACAAATTAACACAAACATGTCAACAAACACTATTTCAAATTCACTGTCAGCACTTTGTCATATGTTAACATGGTGTTTGGCAGTCTGGTATTGGTGTGTATATATATATATATATATAATCCAGATTTGGAGAAGTCTTGCTGATTCTTTTTTTAAAGCAAATGAGTGACATTTTGGGGAATATCAGCCTTTTTAGCTTCCTGTTTTTGTTTGTTTGTGCATTGTGAGGGCAGTGGCACCCTTTAAAGAGAGGAGAGAAACCTACATGAAGGCTGTCTTTGTTCAGCATAATCCTCATTAAAGAAGAACAAGGCTCTGAAATAGTGTCTCTCTTTCAAGCTGGTTCTCCAGCTTGTCTTAAAAATAGCTCTCTCTTTCTCTTTCTCTCTCTCTCTCTGTCTGTCTCTTTTTCACACACACACACATGCACACACACACACACACACGCACTATCCTTCTCTGTCTCCCTCATGTGAAAGGCCACACAGTGACGCGTGGCTAGCCTTGTAAAGACATTGCCGTGTTTAGTAATGCAATGAGCTGCTCCCCTGCTCTTTATTGAATCAGTCACTCTTACATCGGTCACAGAGAGAGAGAGAGGTGGGAAGAGACTCTAAATGGCGTGTATTTATCCTTTATAAGGGCACACTGGCAACAAGCTTCACAACAAATAGCTCAACTGCATGACTGACTTGGAAGGAAGGCCCCAGGGACACCTGGTGAAATTACCTCATCGGTGCTTACCCTTGCTGAAAAAAAATCGCCAGAAAAATCTGTATCCAGTTTCTGTTGCCTTCTGCTGTCATACAGTTCCTGTTTACGATTCTGTTGTGGCAACTGGAATTAGATACTGATAGATACCAAGCTGACAATAATGCGACCAAAGCCGGAGGTCATGGTCCCAAAACAAGGAACATATTGATGGCTTTTAATTATTCACGCTTCCTCCACTAGACCCCCACCAAAAATAGCCATGAAAGGCTGGTTTTCAGATTGCTGCTGCGCATCAAAAAGTAACGTGTGACTGAGACATGTGTATGCTGCATGGCAGTGGGGATGTGTGGCAGTGAGAAACCACAGCGAAGAAAAGGCTTCCTACTGATGCCGCCAGACCTCACTGGCTTCTGCCTCTTTTGCGGCGATTTTCAAAAGTACAAGAACGAGCACCTAATTTTTTTTAGCCTCGCAGCAAAGGAAAACAACTTTTTGGGTGTGAATTGAGGACCTAAAGGGCATGTCACTTTCTTGCTGTTTGTTACTACACTTGCTTGTGGGCTCTCTACCAAGGTTTTCTGTTTGTTTACTAGACATCGCTAAAGTGTCGGAGGGAAACACTTTACAAGCTATGATCACACTCTCTTGTCATTTAGTTTGTTTCCGTTTTGTCTCTGAATGCCACATCTCTAGAGAATCCGCTGTTTCAGTTAACTATCAATAAACTCTGTCCTCCATTCATATTGGTAATCGCTTCACTCGCATCGCTGAAAGTTAAAATAATGTTATCATGGTACCCACCCACATTACATCGCTACTTTCCTGTAGCTGCCACTGTCACTCAAACACATTCACATTCTGTTGTCCACCCGCATAGCGATGGGCAAGTAACCATGTATGTGAATTGGGCTTAAGTTTGGGGGTGTGAGAAAACAGTAAATACTTTATGCTTTATTGCTTTAGTGGAATAGAAATATAGAGATATAGCTAAAAGAGGCCTGTATGTGTGTGTGGGGTTGTGTATGTGACCGAGAGATGCGTTATCGAGAAGAGGAAGTGGGGTGTGGATGCGTGTGTGTATGTGTGTGGGTGTGGCAGTAGGAGCAGCTCTGGGAGGCACTCGTTTCACTGCAGCTGTAAAAAGTGCCCGGCTGAATGTCACACGTCTCACCGGCAGCACCTCTATCTGACACCGCTTGCCGTGTGAGGTGTTATAGATTTGACGGCTGTCACAGACAGTGATTTGGGGGGCTCAGACAGAACGCTGAAAAGGCGTTTCCTCTGTGTGTGTTTTGTGTGTGTGTGTGTGTCTCTCTCCCTCCCTGTGTGTGTGTGTGTGTTTGACAGTCAAATTGGCAATGGCAGCGTTCTTTCACGGCAGTTGGAGTAGAAAGAGGGAAGGAGGGGAGGACGGAAGCTGCATGACAGATATGATGAAAACTGAATCAGCATCTGTGTGTGTGTGTGTGTGTGTGTGTGTGTATATGTGTGTATATAGTGACCCTGAGCATTGAATTCCAAAACACAGACGCACATCACTGTCAGTTGTAGGTATAGGAGTCATTCCCTACTGTACTCTCCTGACAATCATACTGAACAGAAACTCTCTGTCCTCCTTCTCTCTCTTGCTCTCTGACATGTCTTTTCCTCTCTCACTTTGCCTTTCTTCATCTGTCATTTGTTTCCCTGCATTTCTTTCTGTCATTCTTTTTAGCCTGGCTGACATGCAGAAAGATGAGTGACAGGTCATAGTGTTAGGGAAAAGTAGCAAAACATTGTTTAACAAACTATGTTCTTTTAAACAGCAGTCTCAAAGCGCAGTATGTAATCATGTAACCATACCAATTTGTTAGTGATGGGATTGCTGTAATTGTAAATCAGACTTCTGTTTTCACACACACGCACACACACACACACACACCATGTGGATACACAACTTTTGCTTGACTGTTGTGTTTTGACACTGCCAAATAAGCTTCCAAATGAAACTTGTGCATATATAATTTTTCTCTCCAAGAACATGTATCTGACTTAAATATGATGTCTTGGGGGGTGGGGTGGTCAGGGGTTGTGAATACAGTGTTTGTTTTCCTTTTTAGCGATGTTGATAAGACAAGCTACAGTAAATACACTGACCCACTTTAGGCTGTGTACACTAAAGGCCCTGCTGGAGAGACTAACTAAATAAACTATATATAATGTCCCAGCAGAACAGACCCCTAGCAGTCATATGGAGTATAAAGTATCCTGACAGGATGAAATAGTGTATAATAGATGGTGTATAAGACCAAATACACAGAGTAAATAACCCCTATGAAAGCATATGCTTATATATATAACGTACATTGCAATTATCAGTTCATTAATGGGCTAGTATATATTTGTGGAGCTCTTTTCCAAAATGCTATACAAGCCATTTAAATAGAATTTTGATTAAAAAAAATTATTTGATATTCAGTTAACATTGGGACAGTTGCAGTAAGGTTAATGTTAGGCTGTCTGATTTGTCCTTACACAATTAAAACAACAAAACTGATTTTACTGATATTAACTGAGAAGCACAATAAAAACTACATTTTGGAAGATTTTTGTTTGGGAAAAGAGCTCTTTGTTTATAGATGTTTACACCAAAACATCTCACAAAATGTTTTGCATATTGAGTGGCTCATTGTTTCACAGCTGCGATACTACACGCTGTAAATTCTTCTTGCGACAACATCCAAGTAACTGTTTAAACTAGACTAGATTCAGCTGAGTTTAGTGACTTCCTGACTCCACTCAATTTTTCTGTTTGTAGTTTGTGGTGTTGAGTATTTTTCCTCAGGTTACTATGCAGTGTGTGATATTCTGCACAAGACTGATGTGTTTATTTTAGATTCACACACACACACACACACACACACACACACACACACACACACACACACACACACACACACACACACACCTACACACACTCTCGTTCTCTCTTTTACTGACTTTGTCAGGTGTGTGTGTGTGTGTGTGTGTGTGTGTGTGTGCTTGTGTGTGTGTTGCAGAGAGCAGCCAGCTGACAGCTGTCAATAAAGAGCGATTGACTGACCTGGTCTGAGAACAACTGAACTGAGAGCCAACTCCATCACTTCACCTTTTCTGACCTCTCTTCTCCTGCTCTCTGGGTGCTTTCCATGGAGCTGCATGAGACAGGCATGATTTGCGTGTGATTAGTGCAACACTAAAACTCATGCCGTTCCAAAGCATTTTCCACTGCCCACTTTCCCTCTCAAGTGAGAAGGTCAATCCAAAGAGAGAATGCAACTTAAGACAGTACCATCCTCTTTACTCAACTCATCAAAACACAGTTTTTTTTTTGCTTTCCCCTCCTCACACACACACACACACACACACACACACACACACACACACACACACACACACTCACGCTTAAAAAAAGCCCAGCAGAGAAAGTGCTGAACTGAAGAACAAGGGCCTAATGAATAATCATCGGTAGGAAGCCACTTTAATTATCTTCAAAGGCATTTTCCTGAGATGAACTCAGGTATTAGCTTGTGTGCACATGCGGAGGGCCTTTGCAGTCGAGTAATCAAACCCTCTTAGCTCCTCAATTATTTTCCATTACGGGGGACCAATACTGGTGCTTGGCCTGTTCCGTTTTGTAGGTAATGGAAGGCTTCATACTGGGGGGTGTTAATTGGGAGGTGTTAGCGCTGGAGGGCTGTGGGTTATGTTTAGCGTATCTTCATTAGCACATAGCTATTTGAGTGAGATGGCACAGCAAGAGAGACACAGAGAGAGATATTGTGTGTGTGTGTGTGTGTGTGTACGTGTGTGTGTGTGAGAGAGAGAAAGATGGAACTTGTGTGTGACTTTCATCTGTCCCTTTGCCCGGCTCGCGTTCCTGTGGTTCAAAGGCAGTGCTGTGTTTCAGCACCACTGCCAGACCCTTTGCTATTTCAAATGAGGGAGTAAATTATGTACATTTTTAAAGAATTTCTCTGCAATGGTCGGTCTGTCTTCTCTTTCATGACAAGCCGCTGTGTCCATGGATATTTTCTTGATATCTGCTATCATTATTCAGTTCATTTTTTCCCACTAAGAATGGTAATACCCCCTAATAAATGGACAATTGTGTTTTTTACCACTCCAGGAACAAGCCTGCAAGCAAGCAAGACAGCAACTCTTGTCAGTGTTTGTGCTATTACACAATAGATGTATTATTTAAAATATCTCATGTTTATGTAGTATAACCTGAAATGACATGTACCTTCAAGATAGTAAAGTGAATGATGAAAATCATCATTAGTAAGCTCATAGCATACATGTCTGTATGAGTTGTATTAATAAACAGATGCATCTTCAGCTTTTAGGTCATTTAGTGGAGAGAATAGGAAGACGTGTGACAAAGGGCTTTTTCCTTGCAGTTTGGGTCAGCTCCTGCAAAGCCATTGTGGAGCTTTGTGCAAGGCGCCGTTCCTTATTGTGTGAATGGTTTCATTAAACTTTAACTGTGCAGCCCTTCTGGCTCAAAATCTGTTTAGTATCGCCCCAAACCTTCTCCCAGACCCAACCCCCACCCCCCTTACACACACACACACACACACACACACACACACCCTACCCCCCCAACTCTGTTTCCATCTCCACATGGGATTGATCGGCTCCATTTGAACACGGCCAAGTCACACGAACACATTCGCCCTAGAGAAGTTTGCATCCCTTTTTTTGACAGACTACCCTTCACAACACCACCTCCTTTTTCCCCTTTTTCCCCCAATCTTTTTTTTTCATTAGGCTTTCCAATTTGGACGCCTTCCAAATTGCCCCTATTCTTTCGGGCGCGAAGCTTGCTAATTATGCCAAGCGTCTTGAGAAAGAACTGGAAACACAATTATGAGGCGTCTTCCTTCTGGTGCAGGGCGGGCGGGCGGTGTGTGTGTGTGTGCAGAGGTTTGTAGGTCAGGGGGACGGTGAGGTCATTTCATCACACCGTGTGCATGATCTGCATGGCTAATGTTTTAATCGTAATAATTAATACCACCTCGCTTTCATGCTGCCACTAATTATACACCACACACACACACACACACACACACACAAACTCACACACACACACCCTGAACCCCATTGTTACTGGTAAGGGCCTTCTCAGGCCTGGTTGCTATGGAGTCAGGGAAGTCAGGAGTCAAGAAAAAGGTACAAAATAAAGTGTGAAATCAGTCAAGATCTTTCTTGTAGTGCAGAGGCGCTGTGGCTAGCTGCTCACAGATATGGGCTGTGTCCGAAATGGGGCAAAAATGCTGCCATCGAAGGGAACGTGTGGTGGCAGCAAGGCATTAAGGCATGTCCGAATCAGATAAATATCAGATAAATTATCTTGGTATGGGTATCTTGGCAACTGTGCCTGAACAATTGAATAAACAAAAAGACGGTGTTCTAATTAGCTATCTAGCCAGGCGTTTTTAGCCGGTGCCTTGATGCCTTCCACGACAGGGAACTTGTTGGACTGCGAACACAGCAAGGCAGCAAGTCACTACCTTCCTGTTTCAGACACAACCATGGTGTGCAAGAGACTGAAAACATGGACTGAACATTGTGTCTGCTCTTCCACAGCTGATTCCTTCTATGTGTGTGTGTGTGTGTGTGTGTGTGTGTGTGTGTGTGCATGCGTGTGTGCATGTGTGTGAGGGATAGATTGTGATTTGCTTGTGTTGGTGTGCTTATTTATGAATGTATGTCAGTGTGTGCCTGAGTTCTTTTTACATGCTCCAAAACCGAATCATCTGTCAGGATGTCCCTTTGAGATCACAATCATGCCTTTGCACAAGAACCCCCACAGGGATTGCACGTGTACAAGGTTCCCATGTTTCCTGCATACTTCCTTCCAGGGGAAGCACATCACTTCCTGTCTGGCAGGAAGTAACCCTGACCCTCCTCGGTCCAGAAGCGGAACTCCAAAGCGCTGGGTCAGAGTGTGGCTTGAGGGACTTCAGCTGGCTGGCGACAGTTGGGGTTTTAGTTGGGGATGGAGGACAGGCGCCGGAACCAGTCAGGGGGGGCAGTGAAAGGGAGGAGGCCCAGGGAAGATAACCTCCTCCTGGGGGGGAGATAGAAACCTGGCAGGGGTCCAAGCACAGGCCCGGCATGATCTGTCATTATCTCCCTCGCCTCTTTCCCTGCATCAGATAAGTTGGCAAATGGAGAGGAGGGAAAGCCTGGCAGCTGTCTTGCACTGAGTCACACACACACGCACACGCACGCACACACACACAGCTATCTGACAGGCCTTCTCATTCATCACTGTGGCTATACAGCATGTCATCATTTACCTCTCTTCACTCATACACTGCCTGTGAGACCAGTTGGTAAGAGTGTGTGGCAGTAAATGCCAGCAGTGTACGGTTCGTTTCTTAGCATGCCCATGCCCATGCTTAGCCTTGCTGGCACTGATAAAAGCTTCCTATCATGTTAACTTATGTCTTTTGGCAAGTTGGCGTTATGCTTGACAGCGTTATGCTGTGAAGACATTTCTTTCATTTTTGAAAGCTGATCCAGCCCAATACAAAGAGCTACTGTACATGTTAGTACATACCTTACATGGCTGCTGCCAATGACATGTGTGTGTTTATCTGTGTTTACATGACTATGTATTATACTTGAGGAGCATGCCAAAATAGCAGTCTGATGAAGGCCTACTAGCTGCATGCCGTTGCTTAAATGAAGACACTACTCTAGAAACAAATCTAACAGCCCTGTGAGAGAACACTCAGCCACTGTGCTATGCAGAGACTCCTGACTTTAAAGAAGCAATGAACAAACCTTCTCTAGATTGCACCTTTTCAAAGACATACACACACCATGTGAATTACAGCCTGGGAAAATGGCATCATTAGAGTGCCCCCGGCATGCTTCTCCCTGTGAGTGTTATTAGTCTGTGTAGACGTTTTTCAGAGGAATTAGCTTTTCACTGCACTGTTGGTTGGAGATTCTCTCTCCACACTGTGCTTGTAATGCACCTATCTACCCAATTAAATAATGTCACATGCATGCAGCTCATTAACATGCAAATGGCGTCTTATGAACAGATTAGTTAATTGCAGCTCATTTGCATAATTAATGAACATTCGAATGAATAATGCTTTAGCAAATTTGTGCTGTGCTGTTACGAAATAAATTATAAAAGACAGACTGAGACCACTGTGCACAATCCCTCTGCATAGTATAAAATTAACAAGCAGGTGTGGGATGTATGGAGGTGACAGTGTTATTTATCAATGAAGCGTTGGGGTAAATATCATATTTAATCAGTAGTAATCCTTTACACAAACCTTTACATAATACAATTTCAAATATCCAAGTTCAATCCAGATGTCCTGGTTTTCAACAGTGTCCTGAGGGCTTCACTAGTAAACACTTTTACTAAACACTAAAGTCTTTTTTTATTTATTTCTAAATAATGAGAAAAATAAAGTAGCTTTGTTTGTTTTACAAATGATGAATTAGCAGGAATCTGAGGATTTATGCACTGTCCTTTTGATAACAATGCAACAATGCCGCGCTGCCCTTAATGGGTACACTGGAAAGTCTGACCTAGTGTGGTCAGTTCACGCCAGCTGGAGCCTCTGAGGGAACTTGGCCCTGAGCAGGAGCCGCTGATGGAGCACTAGACTGCACGAGCGTGTAAACAACTTCCAGAACACAACCTCAGAACATTTAGTCCTTAATATAATATCTTAGGTGAGTGCACGGTGGAAATGGCGAGCTTTCTTGCCGGCTTGGCTCCTCTTCACATGCTTTGTGTGTATGCCTTTACTTTACTTGTCTGTGTGTGTCAGGCTCATACAAAACTGGAGCATTGGCGCAAGTTGTCCTTTTCACACCAAGTTGTAAATGGCCCATTTATTCATTGTTTTGATATTTGCCTGGTGTTTGGTTAGGGTCACCTCAGCGTCACCATAAGAACGTCAGAAGTCTCCTCTGAAAGTTACTTCATCTAGATCACTGGAATCACAGAAAAGACTTGCAGAGGTAAAATGACAAACATTTAATAAGGGACGTGGGACTGGAGAGGTTCTCATTCATTTTGGTGGAGGGATGCAATCGCATGGTCTCGTATGAGCTTATATCTGCAATGGCAAATCCAAATTCCTCGGCAGTCACCCACAATTCCCATGCCTTTAGAGAAAGGAAGGAAAAATGTCAAGAAGTCATTTGTAAAACTGAACTGACATTTCTGTCTATTACTCTGCCTTTGTAAAGTCAACCGTTCAAGGATTATATTTTTTGATTTACTTGACTTTAATCTTTTATAGCACTATCTCTTTAGATTTCTTCTAGGGATTAACTTTCATGAAATTTCATTAACCTGCTGTATGGAATTATGTTTCTATTCATGTTGATTCATATAGATTAACTGTAAGGGAGTTTGGTCTTGATATGTGACCTGCACATGAAAGCCCATAAGCCCATCCCAATACAGTTTCTTTTATTGCTTTTTTAAATTAATGATGGACTGGGCTTCCCATAGCCTTTTTGCAGACCTTTGAAAGATGGCTCTTGGGACAGTAATCTTATCCCTGATTACATCTCTCTCAAGGGGACTTACAGTCATTGTCAGGGAGGGCTTTCCTAAGAAAAGTCTTCCACTAAGAAAATAGGCACAAAGATCATTGCATGTTGGTTGTCCCAACTAACCTTTAGGTCACAACAATGTCAACAGGAACAAAGATCAGATACAGAAGGGCATTGGGGGTCACAATAATACACTCATAAGTGCACAACATTGTCAGCAGGACTGTCAGTTGTGTTAGATGATACAGAAGAGGCTGCAAACATGCAAGGGTGGATGTGTTCTAAAGAGGTGGGGGTGCTGGTTGGGGGCATGCGCCTTTCAAAGGCGTAAATACTGTGACAGTCAGCCAACGGAAAGAGGGAAGTTGAGGTCATATGACACAGGGGAGACGTTGGTGTTTGGTGCTCAGCAAATGTGTGTGTGTGTGTGTGTGTGTGTGTGTGTGTGTGTGTGTGTCAGGAAGGACTCTGTGATCTGCCTGCTGCGCATTGAATGTGGCACACAAAAAGGTCATAGATAAGTCACTCATTAGTAAACTCAACACAGTCAGTCCTCTTTTCCAGCAGAGAAGGTAGTGAGTCTGAGCCATGTCAAACAGCGCTCTCCCAGTCCTAGGCACTCCTCCGGACTCCCTCCTCTGCTTACAACTGCCTTGTCACCTCGACTTCTCCAGTGCCCACATCAAGAATCACCATCTAATTTCTATACTTAAATACAGTATATCTCCTTTTGATCATGACACTTGGGGAGTTATTTGGAAACCATATGGTGTGTGGGTTGAGGGTTATATTTATTCATTTATATGTAATGGCTTCAGCAACTGTTGCCATATCGTTTTGAAGTCAGATAGCCATAATGTAATACACATATCATAACCGTATCCATATGAAGCTTTGGTGGGGGGGTGGGGGATATATGCTGACAACACACATCAGCTGACCACATCTCTTGTGTATGTGTCTACCCACAGAAGCTACTGGTGAGCTCATAAACACCGTTGCCACCATCAGACTTCCATGACCATGTCCAAGTCAAAGCTCTGCCCCTGATCTGCTCACCGCAGGGACGGAGTTACCCATGCAGGCTTCCAGAGAGCGACATCAGACAGAGGGAGAGAGAGCTGATCTAATAATTGTCTCTGGTTAAACCCCCCACCCCACTCTCCTGCTGTGTAAAGAAGTATGGCGCAATGAGTGTCTTCCTTTAGTGTCAGTCCAAAAGCCACTCGTGATCAGTCAATGTCTTTCTATGTCTCTCTCCATCTTTCCATCTCCGTGTCTCTCTCTCTCTTTTTCTCTTTTCTGTCTTTCGCTCTCAGAGCGTGTTGTCCACAGCATGCCATTACAGGCAGGGCTGGAGACATGGAGTTTTCTAATAAGCTGGGACATCTGGTAACCAGCTTCTTTTCTGATTCATTAACTGACGTTGCTGCTGTGGCTAGAGGGCTTTACAGTGGGAGATGCAAGAGGAGGTTTAGGGTGAAGGGGCAGGGGACAGCAGAGAGAATAAAGGGGAGGGAGGGGGGAAAAAGGAAGGAGGAGAGGGTGGGGTGGCAATAATTCCTGGGAGATGTTCCCTCTGTGTGTGTGTGTGTGTGTGCTGGGCTAGTGCTACATCTCAATAAAGACCACAAATCCTTGGCTTTTTAAGCCCTCCATCTAAGGGTGCAATGGCAAAACAGATGTCAATCTACCTTGCAATAAAAACGGAAAATTACAGTATACACAAGAAGCACGGAAAGGATGATGGAGACTTTGGTCCATCACTTGAACATTTGGCTGCTGTGACCTTTTAAAGTCACCCATAACTGTAATCACATCAGTGATAATGGAAAAAAGACATTCAATGATAATTGAAAAACACATTATGTAATCTATTAAAAGCCCTTGAAGCCATAATCTAATGAGTGATGTTGACTTGAGTAGATACAAAAACTTTATCCCCGTCACTTCTCAAGAAAACAAACAAACATGTGTTCAGCACACTTTGTGGCATTTGATTGAAACGGCTTGGAGGGCATTTTGTTTATAATAATACGCTGGCATCTGAAACTCTGCCATGGCACGAAACAGGACAGAAAGAAGCGCTGTGCGTTTGGGAGGGGAGGCGTATGGGCCTACTGCAGGATCTGTGGCGGACTTAATGAGGTGTAATGGCAGCCTGGGTGAGGAGCATCATCAGGACGCCTCTGTCTCTTCCACGCATCGTATAGTTCTCCCCTCCTCCTCCTCCTCCTCCATGCGGGATGATTGAGCAAGAGAAATGCGACTTGATGGCACACGTTGAGGGATGAAATGGACAATGAAGTTTCCATATGTTGTTTTTACACAGTAATTAGAATCCGTCGCACACTGACTTAGTCACTCTCTCTCCCTCCCTCTCCCTCCCTGAAACAACATACACATGCACGCACACACACATACACACACACACACACACACACACACACACACACAGCATGCAGACATACACGTGCTGCATGCGTGAATGCACACAAGGGCACACACACACACACACATACATGCACACACACACACACACACACACACACACACAAACACACACACACACATACAGTATGTAGACACACACGTGCTGCATGCGTGCATGCACACAAGGGCACACACACACACACGTGCACACACACACACAAATATACTTGCACGCACAGTCAGTCTGTTAAAGGAAACAAAATGGTTGCTCCTCGTCCTGGAGATTCTACCCTTAGAGGGTTCCAGTGACACATGTGATGTCATTATCCAGGTCAGCTCCCCTCATGGTGTTCTGAGATTGCTCCAGTGCTGCCAACTGACTAGAACCCCCCCCAACACAAACACACACACACACACACACACACAGACACACACTCTTTCCACCCCACCCCTCCAAAAAAAGGCTCCACTACAGACACTGACGACAAGATTGGAGTTCATTCAGCTCTGCGCGAGTCAAGCTCTGCCTGACCCCCAGGTCCAAGCCCACCGCAAAAGTCTCCCACTAAGAGTGACGAAGACCATCAAGCCCAAATCTCCACCACCTCCCTGTGCTAACCCCCGCCATCATCTCCACCTCTAATAGGATTACCCCTGGTGCTCCTCAAGGTGGGGGACTGAGTGTCTTTAGTTCCCCACTGGCGCCTGTGTTTACATATGATTTACTGTGTTTGAGCTGTTTTTAATTAATTGGTAGACATATACTGTGGGACACAAGGGAGGAGAAAAAACAACGATAATAAAAAAGCAAGCACAAAACTGCTTGGTTTATCGAGCATGAGGGGGTAGAGTGTGTGTGTGTTGGGGGGGGGGTGAAGGTGGTGGATGTTGTGGTGGTGGTGGTGGAGATGGAGGAGGAGGCTGCCATTCATCACCATAGCGACCTCCAAAGAGTGCCATGATGCGTCTCGCTCACAGATGTGACCAGTTTGTATTCATTGGATATGCAAATTTGTTGATCCATGCTCATTGTTATTCGCTGCCCCTGAAACAAATAGGCCTCTGATGCTGTGTACCAGAGAGCCTTGTTTGGCCACATTTTGCCCCATAAAAAAAACTAATTGAAAGACACATAGTCTGAGCTCCACCATCCCATCCTGATCTCCACCTCCTCTGGATGGGGCAGTGGACTACAGTGTTAGTAGAGTTATGAATGTCAGGAACGTGTATAAATGTATGTGGGGCTGGAGGAGAGGAGGCATATTAGAGAGACAGACAGATAGATAGAGAGAGAGAGAGAGAGGGAGAGAGATGGGCAGGAGTGTGGCACACGGAACACGCCGGCGTCTTGGCTTAGCTCCGCTTTAATCTCTGCCCCCCATGGAGCAAGGCGCTGGGCTGTGAACCTGGCAGTGATCTGATTGGTTGAGGTGAGGTGAGGTGGTGTGTGTGTGTGTGTGTTTGTGTGTGTGTGCTAGAGGTGTGTGTGTGTGGGGGTGGGGGTGTTGCTGTCAGTGAGAGATGGGGGCGCAGCTGGCGATGGAGGCTGTGTTGGTATCTCCAGCATGTCGATGTGTGAAGTACAAAAGATGAATCCCAGCTCTCGGGAGAGCACTGCATATGTCAAGTATATTGTCCCATTATGCCAATCCATTTATCAAGCCACTGAATGCCAATTAGATTCACAGGATGGTGCAGGTATATGCAGGGCGTCGGGGTTTGGTGCCAAACTTCAGCGCAGCTGAGCTCCTCTGGCTCTGTGCGATCTGCCTGGGTCTCCCTGCACACCCTGAGTGGGCCCCCTCCCACTCCCCGAACCCCCCCTGGATGGCTTACCAGGGTGAGCTAACCTTCCTGAAAGGGCGTTGGAGCACCTGACAGCGGAGTCCCGCACAGCTAAAAACTACGGGGAGAGGGGCGTGGGGGGTGGAGGAGTCAAAGAGAAGGGGGATAGGGGGTGCGGAATGGGGGGAGTGGTGGGTGGAAGTGTGTGGGCTTTATGTTTATAACATCCATTGTCCATGCCTCTCATCGTTCTGATGAAGATGTCAGGGAGAGCCATGCGGGTCCGGAGAGGTGCCAAGCATGTGGGGCAGTGGCACGGTGGCGGAAGAAATGAGCTGAGATGAGTGTAATTTCATCTGGATGATGGAGCGCTAGGGAGCTGGTGTGGAGAGCCTCCTGCTCCCGTTCAGCTGGATGGGGCTCCTGGGCTGGAACCTGCTGTCACACTTGCTCAGCAGCACAGCTGAGACATGGAGGACTACCTGCTGAGAGAGAGAGGAGGGGTAGAGAGAGGGTGATAGATAGGGATGGGGAGAGGAGGAGAGAGAGAAAGAGAGATGGTGAAGAGAGAAAGATGGAAGAGCAAAAGAATCTAAAAAAAGAAGGAATAAAAAGATGACTTCTGAGAGAAAAAAAGGGACTGAAAGGGGGAAGAAATGAATGATTGAGAGAGAGAGAATGAGAGTGGGAGAGAGGGAGGGCAAGGGGAATTCCAGAGGGAAAAGAGAACAGGGAAGGGAGTCAAGAGGGAGGAGAAGAGAAAAGAGAGGAAGGAAGCAAAGGAGAGGAAACTGAAGAACAAGTCTTGATGTTTCAAAGCACAGTCAAGGACCCTGCACATATTAAACTAAGCAAAAGGCATCCGCATCACAGTGCTGAATATTTGTATTCATGCTGACCTTTGTTGTCTTTATTTTGTAAATATATTCACAATCTTTTAATGAAGCCAGATTAAATTCTAAATTGTAAAACAAAGAAAATTTACAAGGAAACCAAAGCACAGGATGCCCATAAAATGCCCACAGTGCCAGCCTGATGGTGATGACACTGGATTTGAAAAAAAAAAAAAAAGGTAATGATGACTAATTGCCATCCCCTGTGAGAAATTTGACTCTCTCCCACTCATCATGGCGACGTCACAAGATTTAAATAGTCATCCCCCTCTATTCCCAAGGTTGTGGTTCAGATTCTCCATGGTTGTACTCGTGTGGTGATGGATTTAATTAACGGCCCTGTATCTGTGCCTGTGGACGGTTTTGAGCTGTGATTGTTTGCCTGTGAGCCATTCTGATGCCAGATAAGGTCTTACTTGCATCTTCTGTCATCATTGTATTCACTGGTGCTTCTTCATTATTCAATATTAGAGGTCCTTGGTGAATTGCAAAAAATACTTACCTAATTACGGACGTAACGCAATTTATTTTAAAGCCAGTGTTTTTCCATAGGCTTTGACTGTTCATCCTGCCTCTATTAACACACAATGCTCTCCATTCATCTTTTGAAAATCTGGAAAAGGATGTGATTCTTTTTAATAAATATCATCTATTAACTGTGTGCCATAAATACTGTTAAACTTTAATTTAATTTCACAAGGCTCAGAAACAACAGCTCTTCCTGTGTACTCCCGCGTCAAGAAAAGGGAGTGGCCCCTTCAGGCCATGGCTTCTTTGGCCTGTAAATAAAAGATAGAGCCCCCTACCCGAGTATGGACAGGCTGTATGTGGACACTGCCTATCCAATGACCCAGCCTGACTCCAGTGAGAACCAGTGGCAGATTTAGAGCTCTGTTCTCCAAGCAGTGGGGAGTACCTAAGCCTGAGACCCAGACTGGGAGCGAAAGAGTTGTGACTCAGGATACAATTCAGTAGCGGTTCTTTATGGTCCCCTTGAGAGCCTTGTGGTTTTTCCTCTCGCGCAATGGGAAAAAGCCGACAGAGAGTCGTTTCTCCATCTCCTTTCATCAATGGAACTTCAGGAAGTTCAAGCACTCTTTGGGGGGTTTGGGGACTTCATTAATGGTCTAAATATAGGAGATGAGAACTAACAGAGGCTTGCATTTTCAGAGCTGCATGTCTTTGGTCTGGTGTCAACATTTTTTTGGCGACTCATGGTATTAACGCAGTGGGGAGTGAATCATAATAACGGTCCGACTCATTTTTTTGAGGAATTTTTCTCCTAAACAGAGAAACACAGCTAGTTATTTTTCCGTCTGTCGCTGATTTTAAAGATGCGGAAAGATTGAGTGTTCCAGGCCAGTTAGAAGTTGGGTGGGCACAATGCTGCAGTCTAACTAGCGCATGATGCCAGAGCAGCAGTTTAGGACTTTCAAGTGTTGCTAAGTTCCCCCTTTAATTTGCACTTGTAATGTGGGGTTGATAAAGTGAGCTGTGCCAGAGATCAGCAGGGGGTGACCAGTGGAGGTAAATGAAGTAGGAGGTGGAGAAGGTGGAGGAGGGTATGGAGAAGAAGGTGGTGGAGTGGGTTTGACCCCCACGGGGTGACCACATCCTGTGGTAGACAAGGGCCAAGAGGTTAAACTAATTACCTCAGACATCTCTGGCAAAATGATCACCTGCCCACCTTCTCCCAACGATCGCACCTCCCTCCCCCACCCTCTCCCTGCCCATCCCCACTTGGGCTTGACTGCAGGGCGTCATCAGGGACCATGTGGACCAGCACATCTCCCTCAGCCACATCCTGGGAGATCATCATTTTAGCATAGCAATAAAATGCTCAGATAACATGGAGCCGTCTCCATCTAAACCCCAGCATGTATTCTGTTAGGTTTCTGTAAATGCCAGGTAAATGACAGGTAGGCTAACATTCCAGTGCATATTATTAGGGTGTTGAGATAGCAGCGACCTTTTGCTTTTATGTTTCTCTCCTTTTATGTTCTGTGTAAGTCCTTTATCACTCCTCTCCGTTTCTCAGATAACATTTAACACTTAATATGGGAGTTTGGGAGAGGCCAGGAGCCAGCGCTAATATCCCTGTGAACTATGTCACAATTTATTTGTTTATCTGAATCTAAGTAATCCCTTAGTTCGGTAATGACCATTTATGTAATGAAATACAGGCTTAATTCTCATCGTGAAATGGCTTGAGTGTAAGCACGGAAAGCTGTGGTAGAATTACAAACCATCTGGGTAGTGTTAGGGAGGACACTGATGAGGAAAGGCTGTCCTGGATCCATTGGAATGCCCTGACCTCCGGGGCAGAGAGAGAGAGAGAGAGAGAGAGAGAGAGTGTGTGTGTGTGTGTGTGTGTGTGTATGAACATCACAACAGCCTTGCAGGATATGGCCCTGGCAGGGAGTGTCAACTTACAGTGAATGAATGAATCAACAATGGATTCTTCTAAACTAAACTTCACACTATCAAAAATCTATAATTACTCCTGACTGATGAGTTTTTTTAATTATTAAAATAACCCTCTGTCATTCACACTGTGGATTACAATGTGAGGTACAGTGTAATTTCCTGATTGTTAACTGAGGATGATACATTGTTTTTGAAAAATTACATTTATAATTAAATTATAGGTTAATACATGGAACAATACATTTGACCACTGGCCCAATGTACACCAAACTGGACCAATTCCATCAACCACAGACAGTTTGAGTTCGACATGTCCAAAAGTTCATCTTGTATAGGCAGAGTGGAACTGGCAAATGTGACAGCAGCGGCTTTAGGTCACCACTGTGCTGCACCTGAGTGTCTATATATGTGTGTGTATCTCAATGTATGTCTGCATGTGTGTGTGTATGCATGTGTGCGTTTGAGTGTGTAGACCTAACTGTTAAGTGATCTCAGTGTGTATGTTAAAGATATGTATGTGTGCATGCACATGTGTGTTTGTGTGTGTTCATAAACGTCCTCATGCCCAAATTCAATTACTGCCCCTGCCTCTGTGGACCCCACAGGCAGTTTCCGCTAATTTGCAAAATTACATCCTAGTAGAGGAGGTAGAGAGAGAGAAAGAGAGAGATAGAGAGAGAGAGAGATGAGGAGTGGGCTTCTGAGTAGTAAATGTTTGTACAATGACATTTTCATCAACTTGTTTTACACAGGGAGCAGCAACTGAAGAAACTTGTCCATGAAGAGGAATATTCACAAGAACTTTAGCGAGGACTGGGCTATTACAACAACCTGTCAACTTGTATTATGTTTATCAGTAAAAACGGAGACAGACTTTGTTATTGATGACTGGGTAGACAGGATAGAAGTTGGCACATTCACACATAAATTCATTATTTTTCTCTGCTGGTAGCAAGAGAACACATGAGCTTTCACAGTCATTAAAGGAGCCACTGTTACTTCTTCCCAGTAGCAATACAGAGAGATTACAAGAATCTTGAGAGGTAATGAAAGATGGATAACACATTCACATATTGGGTACGTTGAGTGACTGCAGACACACTCAGACTCACAGACAGACACACACACACACACACACCAGTGTTTAGATTGCACAAGGCACGCGTCTGTCCCATGGCTTGGCTAGTGAAACACTACTCAGTTTTCTGTCCACATCTGCATTATGGCTGCCGCCAGACTCAGTGGGAGATTGTTCTCCTGGCATTCGGGAAATCACTGAATACAGAAATGTGTGTATGTGTGTGTGTGTGTGTGTTTGTGGGATTATGCTGAAGGGCATCAGTTTATCTCAGTCATGAGGCACTCATAAATGTTTCATATTGAGACCCTGTTCTGCAAGGGAAATACTGGTTAGTGACACTATTGTATAGTGTATGACATTTCTTGATCAGAAACTATTTCCCAATGGGGCTTGTAACAAAATAGGCCAAAGTTCCTTCTTCCTTCTTCCCCTCCCTTAATCTTAACATTCTCACTTTATCGAGAGGATTTGTAACATCTATTCTGAAATATTGCAAAGCAAAGCCCCATGCTTTCTGTCAACATATCCGACGCATTCCTCCTCGTTTGCCTCATCACACAGATTTTAGCGAACGTTTGCTAAATTTCCCTCCTGTCATATTAATAATGTGGCTTACAAGTGTGAAGTATCCCCACGAAAGGGAGTCTGTATTCTCCTCGTGCCCTCTCTAGAGGGTCAAAGCGTGTTAGAAAGTTTGAGAAGTTTCACGTGACGCTATTTAACCGTGAGCCTGCTGCTGGCTCGGGCTGGGCACGAGCAGATGTACAGAGCGCAACAGGCGGGACGCAGCCAGGAGTTGACTCTCCGCCTGTGACTTCTCAAACTTGGAGATGAGAAAAGCTCCTTTACTTCTGTTCTGTTCTTGGTGTGCAGCTTTTTAAATTGCATTTAGATATAGATTGGCATCTGGAATAAGCCATTTAACCACAAATATGAGGAGGACAGCATCTCTGGAACTTTGTTGGCGCTTTAAAAAGTTCATGTCAATTATCGCTGGCATATGGTGTCAGTTGAGCGGCAGCGCGGGATACAATTTGGATACTGACCATTCACTCCATTTCACTGGACCTAACGCATCTCTTTTCGGATATTCTGTGTTGCTCCATGAACATAATAGCCAGAGCTGGTAAGCAAGAAACTTTATACTAGTGAAATACACGTATTGGGATTGCTATGATACATGAGTTTCTGATGAAGTTTGATGAAGACTATAGAGCCATTCATTCAGTTATCAACTGTGGCGAATGGAACAAAGTGTCTATTTAGTTCTTGCATGTGTTAAAACGTCAAGGCATACTAATCAACCCTTCTTCGGCGTGGTCGCAACAAAGCGCTGTTTGACCTCGCTCAGCCGTCTGGAACGGACAATTACTATGCAACTCAGTGCTTACCCAGATTTGCCATATAATGTATTTGTGAAACTAATATTTCCTATGGCAGTGTCAGTCCGGCCAATACTATTTGGTCCCGTTCACCTCAGCTTGAACACACTTCTTTAAATCGATTTATTTCCACACACAGGTTAGTGGTGGGAGCCCCAGTCGCTGATTCAAACTTCAGCAGGGTGAAAAAACCTGGAGCAATCTTTAAATGCAGTGTCTCAAATAAGGGCAGCTGTCAGGAAATCGCTCTAGGTTTGTACTTTTTTCCTCTTTCGTCTAGAATGGCAAGATGTGTAATTTAGCCTATGTCTGATCCAAATTGTTGTCTCTGGCCATTTGTAGTCTAATGTCTAATTTGAATATGATAGGAATGATATAATAACTGTCACAAACTCACTGCTTCAGTATAGTGAAACATCTGTGCACTGCTGGAGTTTGTGTGATTCTGTTTCAAATAAATGATATAGCTTTCAAATTGGACAGTGAAGTCAGCAGGATAAAATTTACTGTTAACATCATGTCAGTAGGCTATAGGTTGGGTGTAGGCTATTGCACTCCAGACCTGTGGATTAACTTCCTAAGAGTCAGCGGTGACAGACAGTTAATGATCTGAAACACATTAACATGGTCAGACAAAGGGCACGCTCTATGTGTGACCACTGCCTTCTTTCAAATTCTTGGGATAGGAATCATCATTAGTGTCAAAACATGGTGTGGTATTTATTCCTATTACTCTCAAAGGGGATCAAAGTAAATATCCTCATTGTTTCACATAAATACCCACACAGGTTTGATTTGATGTTCTGACTTTGAGGAAGTTTTGAAGACACAGGTGCACACTGTTTGTAGGAAGTGACTTCTTCACTTATGAAGATGTTACAGCAGTAGTAATATCCATTTAACGCCAGTGCTGTAAATGTCTATTACTGTTTATGAGAAGCATGTGTATCAGTTGCACAATCCGTGTAAACCAACAGTTCACGCCTAAAATTACAGTGTTTCATGCTGTCATACCTCTCTGAGATGACAGGACTTCTAGTTGTATAAAGTGGGCAATCCCCGTGAAGTCTTTACTTAGAGATAGTGAATAACAACTGGGTTACTCAGACAGTATTGATATAAA
This sequence comes from Tenualosa thibaudeaui, assembly GCA_027481765.1. Taxonomy (NCBI): domain Eukaryota; kingdom Metazoa; phylum Chordata; class Actinopteri; order Clupeiformes; family Clupeidae; genus Tenualosa; species Tenualosa thibaudeaui. The sequence goes on along the minus strand of JAIFZK010000228.1, from coordinate 1,218,993 downwards.
CTGAAAGCAGTATACATCTAGTTTGCTGGACAGTTTAAGGAGAGCCCTAAGGCAGGAGTGGCCAAACTAAGGCCCGGGGGGCAATTGGGGCCCTCTGCTCTTTCCTACAGCCCGCCATGAAGTAAAAAAATATAATTTAATGTGGCCCGTTGATACATCAATGTAACACTCCATTTTATATCCATTGCACATCATAGTTTCAGCACTGGTTTGACATTTGTCAGTAGTACTATTAAACAGTGCGGCGTTGCAGGTTTTTTGACCTAAAACACAGATTAAAAAATGGTGCTCCACATATTGCATTGGCCCTTGGCAGTTTAGATTTTTCAGTATGCAGGCCGCAAACAGAAACGTTTGGCCAACCCTTCCCTAAGGGGACGCAACTGATGCACATGTAAGTGTCATAAGTGTCACAAGCTCTGCCAATCACAGGGTGCAGAAAATGCATGAATGCCAAAAAGACATTGATGAATCAAAACAGATTGATTCTTATATATGAAACATTGAGGGCTTTGCCAGACCATATAATTTAAAATGAAATTAACTTAGTTCCCCTTTTTAAAAAATTCTAATCATTCTAAATGTTAGTTTGATATCCAACCAATGTTTCTCCATTATGATTCTTGCCAAAACAATAGTTTTTACCTTATGTTTGAATTTAAGAAACTAGAGGTCTGTGTCAGCAGGACTTTCAAGACAGAAAAGCTCCACATCAGTTGTGGTTTCAAACTCTGGTCCATATAAGAAAATGAATGTTGTAATGAAAGTGCAGAAATATTGTGTTTACTTTCAATGTTTATGGAAGTGGTGGTGGTTGTTGTGCAAAGTGCTATCATGTTCGTTTTGGGAGCTCTATGTCATAGCAACACTGTGTTGTGATGCTATCTCAGGCAGTGAGAATGACAAGTGTGGAAAGACCTGTACTCCAGATATTACAAACCAGTGGCTGGGAGTAAGTCTGTCGAGGGAGCCGGTCAACGGCAATTTGATGGTAAGTTACCACAAGCCTCTTGTGCCTCTCAGCCCAGGTTTCTCTCTTTGATATAATGCAACAAAAAAAAAAACATTCAGGGTTATTGTTATAGATGAGCCAATGTTTTTTGTTTTACTGAGAAACTTGAAGGTAAAAATTAAGAGTCCTTTTTGAATGCCAGCCAAAAAATTATACTGTGGAGGCTGATGTTTTTATACAGAGCTGTGGAGCTTCAGTATGAGCTGATAAATGAGCAGTAGATGATTTATGTCTTTGGATTCCAGGCTTGTGGACATCGTTGGAAAAACGTCTTTTACGCCAAGGCAGAGAATCATAAGTTGCCACATGGCATATGCTACAAGATCAACCCTGATCTTGAGAAGTTTGTTTCACTGAGTCCCTGCTACAGAGGTATAACATTGCATTAAATCATGTGAAAGACCATTTTTGCTTTTTTCCTGTTGTGAAAATGTTATAACTTATTTCACAACTTTTCAGTACAGACTTGGTTTGAATTAACTACAAGAGGATATCTTAAGTGTACATGATATTATCACTATAATTACCTTCTTGTAAGATAATTGGCTGTCTTAAATATCTCCTCTTCCTGCATGTATTTCCCAGCATAGCTGTGTCTCACAACTGCTGATAATGAATATCTCTCTCATTCTTTATCAGATCATCAGCGAAAATTTGGTGAGGACTATGGTTCCTGTCAAGCGGGAATGTCAAACTTTTTGACAGGGGTGATTAATCTCTATTAGTCTGTCTAACTGAATTGGATGTGTATCTAATCTTACCACTGTAGTGGGCTAATATGTTATCTGCTGCCACTCTCTCTACTGCAGGACTTGGTTATAATGGGAGCCCCAGGAACATCATATTGGACCGGCTCAGTTCTTGTCTATAATGTAACAAGCAATGTCCTGTCAGCATATCTGGATGAAGAGAGTATGGTTCTCTATGGCAGTTATCTTGGTATGTGTATGATAGTGGTCTAATGGCCCTTTTCCACTGACTGGTACCAGCTCGGCTCGGCTCAACTCAACTCCACTTGCTTTTGTTGCTTTTCCATTACTAAAATCTGGTACTTGGTACCAGATATCTGGTACCATTCTTGGTACCACCTTTGTTGAGGTTCCAAACGAGCTGAAGTGATACCACAGATAGTTTAGAGCTATAGCAACCAGTTAAATTAAACGGTACTTTTATGCAGTGGAAAACAAAACATCCAAAACCAAACCGAGTAGAGTTAAGTCGAGCTGAGCTGATACCATTCAGTGGAAAACTGCCATAATAGTTGTCATAATTACCTGTTTTCATTTTGAAAGCAATTGTTCAGGTGGGAGTAGGGATCACTGTCTGATGAATTATGATGAATTTGTCATGCTAGTAGTACTCAAACTGGCCTCATTCATTTGCGCCCCCCCCCCAAAAAAAAAACACACACACACACGTACACACACACACACACACATGCTGGGACTCACTGGTGTAGATACACTGCTGTTGGTATTGCGTGGCACACCTGTGCCTGTGCTGTCTGATACTAGCACTAGTGTCATTGAGCTGAATCTGTGTGCTGTTTTCTCCATTGCCAGGTTACTCTGTGGGGGCAGGGCACTTCCTGAGTGCCAACAGCACAGAGATAGTGGGCGGAGCACCCCAACATGGCCAGACTGGTAGAGTAAGAGTCCACCTTTGGTACCTTTCTCAATCCCACTCTCTCCTCTCTCTCCACACCACAGTCTTTTGTGATTGAGAACATTGATGCGAACAGGCTGTGTGTGTAAGTGTGCGTGTGTGTGTGTGTGGGAGGGGGCATCTTTGTGAATTCTTGGAGCTCAGCCCTGGTAATCCCTCTCTCTCACTTGCTCCCTTTCTCTTCCTCCTTCCCTCCATTCCCTCTGTTCTCTCTCATGCATGTTAGTGCGTGTGCTTGTGTGTGTGTGTGTGTGTGTGCGTGTGTGTGTGTGCGCTTGTGTAGTGTGTGTGTGTGCGTGTGTGTGTGTGTATATGTGTGTGTGTGCATGTTACATTCCTACAGAGTGAGGGGCGTAAAATACTCTGTTGAAAGGGATGCCTTTGGGGCTTTGGCTACATTAGTATTGTTTGATCTTGTGATACCCCTGTGCAAATGGAAGAGATTAGCATTACAAATGGTTACTGTGCCATTCATATGATTCGGATATGAATGTCATAAAACACTAAAGAACAGCTCAGAACAGCTCAGAGAAGGCCTTCAATTCATGCCATTTGTTCCAAAGACTTCTGCGACTGTCACTGTTGGCTAAAATTTTCTCCGTCTGTGCAGAAGAGGAAGTAGGTCATTTCTTAGACGAGAAGAGTTTTTTTCCGTGTGCGGTATAAATATTTACGAGCATTGTGATTGTTGGCAGCATCTAATGGCCTTACCAAAGATCCATTTCGACATATGTTGGGGTCTGGTATTTTGGCTTGGTGTGAGCTTTCAACCCATTGTATGATCATCCTGTGTGTGTATGTGTGTGTGTTTTGCATCTTCAGGCATACATATTCCAAGTTAATGGGAACATTCTGAATATAGTCGAGACGACTCTGGAAGGCTCCAAGGTGAGTCATACTGTCCGAGGACATTCCTCCATGCTCGGACGGAATCTCCATGTGGTTTGAATCAGGAGGCAGGTCACATTTTTTTCATCCTCTTATTTATCTGGCTCTGGTTGCCTGACCTTGTGCAGCTGGGGTCCTACTACGGGGCGAGTGTGTGTGCAGTGGACCTTAACGGCGATGGCCTCTCGGACCTGATGGTGGGGGCTCCCCTGTACAGCACCGTGCGTGAGGAGGGACGGGTGCACGTCTACATCAACCAAGGCGAGGTAGAGTTACTATGCATGTTTCCAAATGGCATCTGTGTGCCCTCTAACTGAAAAAGGCAAAAGGGAGTATGTCCAGTATGTGAAACTGCATTATGTTGCAGTTACGTGAACCATTGTAGCGTTTGGGCATTTTATGATTAAATTACTGTGACTAAACTTCAAAATGTTGAATGACACAAACTAATCATTTTGCTAAAACACAATGTTATGACCTATGTCACCAATGTGGGAGTTTTTATGGATACTGGATAGAACAGATATAACAGAAACAGAACAGTCACAGTTTGTATAACATCAAGTTCAAGTTCTATGCTCCATTAACAAACTAACTAAGTAGCGAACCACCTAATTGGCCATGTGGAGGTGCAAAGTTCTCATCCTGTTTTGCAGAGTGCTTCGATGTTTATTCATCAACATAGGTCATTGGCATAGCTATGATGGTTGCATCTAGGGCAGTGACACAAGCCTGACAGTGCATCTGTCAGGCTTTTGCATTTCTATGTATGGCTGGGCGTTTCAAACAAGTCTGGATGTTGTTCAGCTGGCCTTGAGTGCATATAAGTGCATTCTGTCCTGCCTGTCAGCCTGGAGCTTGATGTTTAAATGCACGTCCCTGAGATTGTCCAAACACCAAGGTGAGGCAGATTAGACCGTTGGCCTTGCTTTAGGAAAGATTAACAGCTAGGAAAGCAGACCCCATCCCACACTTTCCAACTCTTCCCATTGAAATGGTTATTTTTGTTTGCCCTTTTGGTTAACACCTACCCAAAGTCTGTATACAGCTGACCCCTGTAATGAATTATTCATAATGATTGAAATAAGCTGATTTATTACACAGCTCTTTATAATGCTGAAAAACGTTCTATTCACTTCAATGGGACTTACCAATGTTCTATGGTCTGATATTTCTTGATAACAGACCATTGCTAAGTCTAACAGAGCGCTGTCAAGGAAAGTGAAACAGAACATTGCCATAACCAATTAGCAGGTCTACAAGTTAACAGACCTTTTTTGCAGAAGCTATTATCCATCTTAATCATTAAAATGACTATGAAAGCATTGATAAACATGCTTCATTATCATGTTATTAATGTATTCAATAGGTCAACATTCTGCGAGGTGGTCATTATCGCGAAATAATCTCATTCAATAGCCCTCCACAGGCGTCGGGCTCCCATCACTCTGTCGGGAGTTATTCCACTATAATCACCACTTGACAGAATGTTATTCCTTACATAGTCACTCAGAAATAGTTGACTACACTCATGAAGTTTTACTATGTTGTAACATCACTGATGTATCACAATGCTTTATAACATTTCACTAGAAATTGTTATGTCCTCTTCTGTTTATCATTATAAGGCATTAGGAATACTTCATAGCCTTTTATGAATGAGTTTGTGATGTTTTATAAACACAGACTTTTAAATTACATATTTTTTTGTACTTTTAGATGTACTGAATTGTAGGTCTACTTGCCCTCTGCTTGCATGTACTAAACATGTCTCTTTAAATAATCTGAACCACATGCTTTAAATCTGAACCAAATGCTGTGGCTTCTCTTTCTGAGGTAGTTACCAGTAATAGTACAGCTCTGAAGTGTCTCTCTTAGTCATAAGAGTCATGAGGCAGTAATTGTCTCGCATCAGTTCTGATTGTCACCTGTTTACTCAGTCATACTAAGTTTGCGATTTTTTCGTTTTGAGTGCATGCTGTGATGAGGCTCAGGCATGCAAACAATGAAGCAGTTGTGTTAAAGGGAAGTGCACATGGCTATGTGGTGCAAGGGCCTCAGGACAGTGTATCTGACAAATGACTTTGAGTCAGGATGCCCCTATTCAGAGAATATCAGCTGCTTTCCCTCTGGTGTTTGGAGGATAAAGCTACTCTTCATGACCTGAGAAATCATTACCCCTATAATAACAACATATTGTCTGAAAGACAAGTGACAAAGACATGTTTTCCTCTATATAGATAGATAGATAGATAGATAGATAGATGTGTAGTACAGTAGCACTATTAACTATATTGGCTGTCTCAGAGTTTTGAGTTTTATAAAATGATCTGACGATAGATTAGGCTACATGCATTACATGCTTTCTGTTCTTTTCCAGGCTGATATGAAAGAGTTGGAATTTCCCTTAGTAGGGAGCGGCACCTATGCTGCACGCTTTGGCGAGACCATCACTAATCTGGGAGACATTGATGATGATGGATTCTCTGGTAAGCCTGTCAAAATTTGGAAACTCTCAATTCATTTTGCAAAATGCATTTTGCACCGTTTTGCATGTATTTAGAGAAATTAGTGAGGTAGTTGTTTAGTTAGTTAAATTTGGCTCCTTCTGTCTATAAAGAGGATTTTTTGGAAATAGGATGCTTCTATTATGATAGGCAAACAGCTGAGATGGTCATGGTAGGAGAGTGTAGATGAATTGTCTTGCAGGTCAGGAAGCTGTCAGACATATAGAGATGAGAGAGTGAGATGAGCTTCATTTCCCTGTGTGGTTTGTTAGATACTGCAGTTTCCGGAAACATATTGTCAAAAACTATGCAGAACAGCCTGGAAAGCTGAAGTATTTTTTTTAACTTCTTTGAAATGTTCCTTATTATACACAGTTCTTTCTGTTTATCTTCTGTTTTCTTGTTTTTTGGTATTTTGTGTCAAGGTATTAGGTACATGTAATAATGTATGTAAACGTATTAAGTACGTGTTACGTTTTTTTTTTGCATTTATACCATTGCCTTCTCCTCTCATGCTAATGATGAATAATCATCTTCACTGTGCTATAAAAAGTCTCTGTGTTTAGTGTTTAAATCAAAAGATAGAAATCCTAGACACCCACAAGGGCAAGGTCTAAAGTGATGATGGTGTTAGTTGGTCCCAGTGGGTCACTCTAACCCCCCCAACACACACACACACTCAACCCCACCACCTCATTTTCTTCACCCCCACCCCTTGTGGATGTGTTGCAGACGTGGCGGTGGGAGCCCCTCATGAGGACGAGCTGCGAGGCGCTATATATATCTACAATGGGAGGAAGAATGGCATCAGGCAGAGCTTTTCTCAAGTAGGTCCCAGCTGCTGTTTGTGCATGAGGGGGCCTGCTGAGCCAGGGCAGACTCCTGGGAGGGGATAGGGGGGGTGTCAGGGTCTGCCTCCCTAGACCACTGCTCTCCATCCTGTGACAATTGTCCCATTGTTTCTGTGCGTGAGCCTTGAGATAGTCGGGGAAAAAGGGAGGGGGATGAGGGGGAGTTGCACCAGCTGAATTGCTGCAATTTCCTGACCGTATTTAACCCCCCCCCCCCCCCTCTCCTCTCCTCTCCTTTCCTCTCCTTGTAGTGTTTTGGAATGGTAATTAAAACTGTGCAATTAAAAGACTATAAATATGCAAATGAAGAAGCATGGCTTCATTAGTAGAATAGAATAAAGTGCTCTCCATAGATAGGTGAAATGCTCCTGAAACAGACCCCCAATGTACAACTTGATGGGGCTGTTATGTAGCTACAGAGCATAACACAACATTGAGAAATGTATTTCTCTCTCTCCCTCTCTGTCTCTCTCTCTCTGTGTTCAACAGAGAATCACAGGGAAGGTTTTAGGCAATGACCTAAAAATGTTTGGTCAGTCCATCTCAGGAGGTATTGATGTTGATGGCAATGGTTTCTCAGGTAAAGTCCTTCATTCCTCACTCTGTCCTTGATTCCAGTTTTCTTTGAGTGTGTTTTCTGTGGTCTTAGAGGTGCTTAGCGCATGAATAATTGAACAACCAAACCACCATTCTTTTGAAAGAGGAATGGTGTTATAATGACCACTCCATATTAGCCAAACAACTCCAGCAACCAGTGCATTTGCAGGCACTAATGAGCTTTCATATGTTGGAAAAGTCAAAGCCTTTTGGTATTCATTTATAGAAGGCTGCTGACAAGTGTTCAGTTGAGAATTTGCAGCGAGTCCTTTATAGGCCATGCACATGCAACCTCTTCAATAGTTTTGACATGCCAGACCAGTTAAAATCTTCAGTCCACTACTGATTTTTTTATGCACATGGACAGTTATTTTTTCTTTTCTCTCCATTGGTGGTCTCATAATATCCATGGAGTCTTATTTGTCATGACCTATACATAGTAACATAAACAGGATATGCCTCAGACCATAGCTCAGATGCACCCCGTTTGGTTCTCCTCAGATATTACTTGCGGCCTCTTTTATTTTGAACAGCCCTGGATTAAGTACTTCCACAGGTCTGGGAAAGTCTGGGTCACTTGTTTGTCAGAGGGAAGTGGCATAATAGGTGTTCAGTGCAGTTGAAGTAAAACAAAAAGAAAAGTTGCAGGACATCATTTCAGGAATTGTAACACTTTCTTGGTTTATCTTACAGATGTTGCTGTTGGTGCGTTCCTCTCTGATGCAGCAGTGGTGCTTCGGTAAGAGGAGTGGAGTGATGAATCATTTTCATGGTGTCATGTGGTCATGCTATCAAACATACATGTGAAATGCATGACCTCTACGGTTTTCTCTTGAGCTCACATTTTAATATAGCGAGGAAAACTCTTGCCATAGTGGTCTGTTGATGACAGTGGTTTCTCAGGTGTTCATTTTCATGGTGTCATGTGGTCATGCTCTCAAATGTAGATGGGAAACGCATGGCCTCTACAGAATTTTCTCTTGTGCTAATAGCTCACATTTTAATATAGCAAGTAAAGCTCTCGCCATGGTGGTTTATTACAGTTTTCAGTGCCTAACAAGTTTTGGTAACACTTTATTTGAAGGTGTCTACATAAAAGTGACATGAGCCTATCAGCATGACATGCCACGTATCATGAACATTAATGACACTTTTTTATGTTTTTTTTTGTCGTCACTTGATTTGTGACACTTTTTTATGTTTTGTTTTGTTTATGACTGTTGTCATTAAATGTCATTTGGTTTTTGCAATGTGAAGTTTATACTGTTTGGGGTGCAGACATTGCAAAAACTGAATGACACTTAGGGTTAAAAAAAATGACTTTTGAGTTTTGAAAATGAGACTGATGATCAGAGAAAGGCTTGTTAGCGACTAAAAAAAGCTGTAAAATGCCTATCAATCTGAAAACTGCTTAATTAGGCTAGTTATGCAGGTATGGGAATGGCTGGTATATGGCTAGCAAAACCAAATAGAATGGCCATCATAAGCTGGACAAATCAGCTAACCATTAGAGCTGGCAATAAACTAGCAAGTGAAAGCGGCTTAAACCAGTTAAACAACAGCTAACAACATAAGCAAGAATGTTAATGCAAAGAAAAAAAGAAAGTATGTGGCACTAAATACACAGAACAACTAATTAAGACATCAGAAATTGTGTTACTAATCCCAGCTATTGTGCAATAAAAACTACAGGTTGCCTTGCAATATTAGAAATATTCTCCAATGTATATGTGTGATTGGGTGTGTGTGGTGTGTGTGTGTGTGTTTGTTTGTGTGTGAGTTCTCATGCTTTTCTGCGTCTGTGTATGCTACAGGACGCGCCCCGTGGTGAAGGTGGAGGCGTCCATGGTCCTGCCCAAGAGTGTGAACCGCTCCCTGCCGCTCTGCTTAGAAAACGGCCAACGTGCCGTCTGCGTGGACGTGAGGGTGTGTTTCACTGTCGAAGGTCGCAGCCTCGACGGACGCATCAGTAAGTCTGCTCACCGTTACCATATCAAAACAGTGCAGGCTTCTGTGTGCTGTATTCTGTATACGGTTTAACACAGTCTATCATCACTGGGAAAGTGCGTACAAGCTGTAATAGTCAGCATTGTCAAGCAGTGTCATTCCTGAGCAAGATCTGTGTGCTTTTGGCATTGCATATTGTGCGTGATTAGACAATTTCTTGTAGAAATGGTTGTCTGGTTAAGATTGTTATGCAATGCCTCTTTGTCAGTTAGAAGACATCATGCTCATCTTATCAGCCTTCACTAAGACTCTGAGGAAGCTGGACATGCTGGTCCCTGACAGTCCAGACCTTTATCAGTCCTCTGCACTCCCAGGGATGTAGATGTCCGTTGGTTGCCGCGTGGGTGGGGAGCCCAGACATGGGAATGGAGATAGGCAAATGTTTACTGTGGCTTCATCCAGACATCAACAACAGCAATGACAATCTTGCCAATGCTTGCCTGGTTATGTGTCAGTAGTGGTCTTTCTTCGAAATGTAACATCGAGACTTAGCTGAATAGAAATGAAATGAATAGATACTGTCGGCAATGTGTGGTCAAGGTATTGTCATAATGGTCTTGGTCTGGTTTAGGTTCCATCTTAAAAACAAAATGATAATAACAATAATTTTCCACTCACCAGAAGATGCAAAGAATATAATCTAGATGCAAAGAATAGAATCTAGATGCAAAGTTATTATAGTTTTTTTTTCAATTACTAATAAGCTTTTGTCCGACCTTTAGCCTCATTTTCAGAACTCTAACTAAAATTAGCGCACCATCGGTCTGTTGTAGCCATACGGTTGACACCTTTCTTGCTGTTTTCACACTACATTGTATGCATATCTGTCTAGCTATCTAGCCCTATATATCCTCTTCACCATGAAAAACTTTACAGATAAAAACAGACAAACCATCTCCAATTTCAGTTGCAATTGACAGGAAGTTGACAGGTGTTGACAACAGACTGAATAGACAAAAGCATGTCAGCAGCTGGAAAGAACTTATACATCTGCAACAATTCCTTCAACAATTCATTATCTAATGTAAAGTGACTGAAGCCACTGTAAACACTCACAATTATAATTGGTAATAGAAGGTTTAAAGTAAACTGTAAAGCGGGGCTTTGAAGTCAGTGTAGTCTATGAAGTCAGTGTTAATGTTGTTTCAGAAATGCCATGACATGTTAGTATTTCAAAAAGTTAGTGTACTATCGTGTTCTCTGTGCAAAGAAAACTAATGCTAGTTATTGCAGAATGCAGAATTATTTGATTTTGAGCCAGATTGTCTGTTTTAGTGGTGTTAGCTCTTGTGTATAGAGAGAAGTTTTTAGCATTTTGAAATGTAGACTTAGTGTTTTGTTAACAAAATGTGCTTTTGATAAAAAACTGTTTGGCTAATTGCGTGATGTAGGTGTTTTGCTGTGTTAAGAGTTTAGAACAAGTATCTTAGGTATAGGTTAATGCTTGTTAGCGGTTGAAAAAAACTAGGCAGGAAGACAGGCACATAACCACGCCGTTCACTTGCAGCTGAACACTGAACACTGATTATTTTTGCTGACTTCAAGTGCTGTTGATGAAGGGTCTTTTGCCGTGAGATTTAGTCAAAAAATGTGACATTGAAAATGTCACAAAGAGAGTTTAGAGTAGCTATAGTTTCCCGATTTACTTTCTGTGACTGTAGTTTCCGAATGAATTTGCTGTCTGTTGGTTGTCATTGGCATTAACAAGTCCCTTTATCCTTGATCTGCATTCTTCTACTCAGAAATGCGCTACAACATCACTGCTGATGTGCATCACAAAGAAACCTTCCCCTCACGCTTCTATTTCCATGGCAACGGAACCTCTAATGTTACCAGTGGCGAGGTCTGGGCTACGGCTGGAGAGCGCAAATGTGCCACCCACCAGGCCTTCATGAAGGTGAGTACCAGTGGCCATACTGTGTATGATAAGACAAGAGAATCAGTCCTAAAATAATTTGAGCACTATACTTTCAGATATTCTTTATTTCATAAGAGATAAAAATCACCTCTCTGAAAGGGTCATACTGAGCACATCTTCCTTAGACAGTCGACACATTCACACTAGAGGTGTGGATAATGTGAATGCAGCCCTCTGAACAGAGGATTAGGACCCAGGATCAGACCATCAGAGTCCATCAGAAAATCAAGTTCAGAGGACATCAGGAGAACACTGTGCACAAACAAATCACTTAAAAACACTTGTCAGATCTCTGACCGTTAAACAATGGGAGACCACATGTATTTGAGAGCCTCTCTGAAAATCACTGACCTTAACCTGCTGGAGCGCACAAGTGTGTCTTGAGAGCACATTAAAGCTCGTGGTGCCTTGTGTGAGCTCTGACCCCAGCGTTAGATGTCCTCTAATGCACTCAGGGTGACTCATATTACTCAGTCGTAAAGGGCACTAATAAAAAAAAGCACTGTAGCTTAAATGAAACCGATGGTGACTTTTGTGGTTTGAGGATTCAGGGCTGAAAGATAATGAGACGCGTTGCGGCTCACTGTTTCAGGTGTTTGAGACATCTGCTCACCCCCTCCACAAGAGCACCACACACACACACACACACACACACACACACACACACCATACCAAAGCCCATTCAACCTCCACCTCCAGATTTACTCCCAGTGTTAACCAGTCCCAGCTGATCGGACACATGTTGTAGTGTAATTAATGATTCCCTCACTCTCCATCTCTCCCTCCCTCTTATTTCTCTTGCTCACATATTTCTTTTTTTCTCCGTCTTCCTCTTTCTTTGTCTCACTTTCTCTCTCTCACACACACACATACACAATATCTCTCTATCTCATCTTTTTCTCACTTACAGACCTGTTATTTATAGCCAGTGGTGAACCTGGCAACCATTAACATGTGTGATTATCTGCCTGAGAACACACCCACCTGTAACACCACTGCTGTCTGTGTGTGTGTGTGTGTATTTGTCAGTGTAGTCATGATAGACAGAGAGGGCGGGATTCAAGAAACAAAGTGAGAATGGAGCAGATGTGTGTGACAGGTACCTCCCTCTTCCACCTTGGCCAGGCTTCGAGAGCTCACCTTGTATTTAAAGGGTTTCACCAACTTTTGGGGAGGAATTAGCAGTATACCACAGATTTAACTGTGGTTTAACCTTTAATTCACAATATACACATTGTTGTATTTGTGTGCATCTCAGTTATTGTTATGCTAGTGTCCTGAAGATGTTCATGTGTGAACACATACATACGCACACATAGGAAAAGTCCATGCTTGCAAGGTAACAGACACACTCACATACACAAATGTGGGTGGAAAGTAGGTATGTCTGCTTTGTTTGGTTAGGCTTAGCGTAGTGCTTCCTGGATCAACCACAATCTTATTCCTGAGCTGAGTGAAGAGAGGGATATGGTGAGATCATAATTTCAGTAAATGTGTGTGGTTTTGGTCGAGGCTGAGAGCATTAACCACACAAACTCAACCTCACCCAGTAGAAAGCAGCGTAAGCTCAAGAACGTTTATCAGATACCAACTGTCTGTCTGTGTGTGTGTGTGTGTGAGAGAGAGAGAGAGAATGAGAGAATGTGTGTGTGCATGTGTGTGTGTGTGTGTCTGAGACAGAAGAGATGGGCTGAGGTGGGGTGAGGTTTCTTTGTTCCTCCTTAGGTAAACTTTGTGTGAACTGAATGAGTAGCCTCAGTTACAGTTATCATGTAGTGTAGTGATGATAGTGATAATGAGGAGGATTTAAATTTGTGTCATATAGCCTACAGTATTAATAATAACATATAAGGTGTATTTGTGTCATATAGTGGACAATATTAATAATTGGCAATATAACATACTGTGTACATTCTTATTTATATGGTCTCAGAAGCACTTGGCTTTGAAAGTTCATTTAGCAGGACACTTACATGACCTTAAGACTTTGTTAGTGTGTATGTTGCTGCTGGTTATCAATAATTCTGTCTGAGCTGGGCTGTGCCTCAAATGATCAATTTACAATTCCAAAAGTGTGCTTTTCCAAACTGTACAAAGTACATATTTTAAGTGCACTTCTGTATGAACTGAGTGCACTATTTTGAAACAATTCAATACATTAACAAAGAATATGAAGTGCATTCACTTCTTGCCATGATCTTCAGATAAACCTAATGGCAACTTAATCACTTCATGTGGAATATATAATTTTACAGTATACTAAATGTAGCCCACATTACATTAAAACATTTCATTAATACTGAAAATGCAGGAGGGTGAAATGCATTCAGTTGGAAACATACTTTTGTTACCCTTTTCCTCTAATGCATATTAAGTACACACTGTACTTACAACATGTGTGTATGCACATGTGCAGCCTCCCCAAGGCTCTCTGTGTAGTGAAATATTCAGTTTGTCTCTGCTTTAGTTAGATAGCCCCACAGAACCCAAAAGTCTTCATAGCCATTTGTGATGGAGTGTGTGTGCGTGTGTGTGTATGTGTGTGTGTGTGGTGTCCTAATCCCCCTCCTTGAGCTAAGGGCAATGGGGGCTCCTGATTTTGACTTTGACCTGTGAGGTGCGCTCCAGCTGAGCTCTGTCTGCCTGTGCAGTGTAGCGCCGCACTGCAGGAGACTCCTCAGGACAGCTGCGGTGGCTGCCATCCAGCTTGGCTGGAGCACAACGCCACTGTCTGCTGGAGGAGTCTGTGAAAGCGGCGGGTCTCACACACACACATGCACGTGCACACACACCACACACACACACACACACATGCACACACACACACACACACACACAGTGGCCATGGCAGCCAAGCCAGGCTCAGGAGGGACACGGTGCGAGACCAGCACCAGCTGGGCCTGGATACAAGAAGATAGAGAGGGAGAGAGAAAGAGAGGGAAGGAGGGAGAGAAAAAATGAGAGAGGGAGAGAGAGATGAGGAAAGAAATGGGTGGAGGGGTTGGCCTGCTTTGCCCCACTGATGATGAGCCCTCATCAACATCAATTACCAGGGAGGCAGAGGCCATGGGCTGCAAGGCTGGCTCATAGAGAGAAAAAAAGATGTGCACCGTAAACTGAAACCAAATACCTCCATGGTAGTTCCTGCAGTTCAGCTGGTAGTGTCCACTGCAAGCAATAACCTTGGCTCTTTCAAATAGGCCTACAAATAAGTCTAATAATGTGAATATAGATCTCTGCAGCAAATTCACAATGATTCTGCCCTCCTCTCCTCTCCCCCCATCCCATTCCCTCCCTGTTGTCTTTCTCTCCATCCCTTGCTCTCCCTCTGGCAGAAAGACATTCGTGACATCTTCACTCCCATTAATTTTGAGGTGCGCTATAAACTAGGGGAACACAGCACCAGCAGGACTGGATCCCGACACTTCCCCCCACTCAAGCCCATGCTGCAGCAGACAGGAGACCACAACAATGTGGTAACCGAGAAGGTGCGACTACACCCTCCACCCACCCCAACACACACACACACACACACACATCATTTCATGCCCCTGTCATGTAGATTTTGACCTTGTTGTAACAATGCCAAACTAGCATTTTCTTATAAATTTTTGTTATTATCTAAAATATGACTGTAATGTGTTTCTGGTAGCAGAGACTTCTAAAACATTAAAACAAGAGTTTATTGAGCTTGTTGCTGATTTCACATGCATGTTGACCAAATACATTGACAGTTTTTTTCTTCCTGTTGGGCATGTGTTAACAGACTGAGTTTGCTCGATACTGTGCCTGGGAAAACTGCTCCACCAACCTGCAGGTTTCTGCACACCTGGTTTTACCCCAGTAAGTACTGCTTTTTCCAACACAGTTTTGCTATGACAGAAGTCATAAACAGCAACATTTCCTGAATGCAAACATCTTGCTGTAATGTGAAAGAGAACTGAATCTCTCACACAGTGCTGATCATTAGATTAGATTCAAATAGATTCAACTTCGTGGTGGGAATAGTTATGTGCAGATTATATACAAATATGTTATGCCCTTATTTGCACATAGGGCAGTGTAAAAGATGGGTATAAATTAGTATTGATTTTCAAAAGAGCAGATGAACAGATTATGCCATGGTGTAACATTCAGCAGGGGACAGAGTTCAGTAGGGTGACAGCTGTGTTGCGGTCAGTGACAGAGCAATTCTCATACCAGACTGTGACACAGTTGGACAGGATACTCTCTATCACACAGCAGTAGAAGTTATCCATGATGTCAGCAGAGAGGTGGTTCTTCTTCAGTGTTCTTAAGAAGAAGAGGCACTTGTGGGCCTTCTTGACCAGGCTGAAGGTTCTGGTTTTGACCAGGACAGGTTCTATGAGATGTGGGTCCCCAGGAATTTGAAGCTGGAGACACAGAGTTCAACAGCCATGCTGTTGATATGGATAGGATCATGACTGTCTCCCTTCTCCCTCGTGAAGTCCACCGTGAGCTCCTTGGTTTTGCTAGTGTTCAGGAGCAGGTTATTGTCAGCACACCATGCAGTGAAGTGCTTTACCTTTGCCCTGTAGTCAGATTCATCATTGGCACTGATAAGTCAAATCACTGTGATGTCATCTGCAAACTTTAGGGTGGAGTTGGATCTGTACATAGGCCTGCAGTCATGGGTGAACAGTGAGTAGAGGAACAGACTCAGTACACAGCCCTGGGATGCACCAGTGTTGAGTGTTGCACAAGCAGAAGCGAAAGCATGGATATCTATGTTTATCCCAATCGTTATGTAACTCTGGAGATCTCTGAAAAAGATGCCTGAGCTGTCAGTCATGGAGTTGTTGACAGTCATAATGACTTAGCCACCTAAGTCTCACTTTGAGTTGTACATGATAAACACACATCGACCAAATGAGAAGATAACAGGCAGCGGTTAATGTGGTACTCATGTGGCTCTCAGTGTGGTTTAGAGCGCGATGTTCAGCCATTCACATGCGTCACACCTCTAACTAAAGAGAGAAAGACACACACATGCACACACACACACACACATATATATATGACCATAAAAGGCAGATGCCTAGAGATCGTGGCATATATGTCTGTGTTAAATAGCACACAACGGAAGGATGAGAAAAGAACAGGTGCAAAAAAAAGAAAAAACCTTTTGCCAGGGGTGGAAGCTTCAGGCATGTTGCAAATGGTACTGTTTCAAAGAAAAGGAAACACAAAAAAACAACGCTTCAGGATTTGAGTTACAGTCTGCTGTTTCAGGATCGGTATGTTTGAATATGCAAATAGTGTTTGTGTGTGTGTGTGGGGGGGGGCACTGGTAGTCACAATATTCAACAGCAAGCGCTGCTCACGTTGGTAATCAAATTTGAGTTTAAACATCATAATTTATAGACATCTCCTTTCCCCCAGCTTGGTAATACTACATGATTTGATTACTCCTTAGGCATCTCTCTCTCTCTCTGGGTGTGTTTGTGTGTGTGTGTGTGTCTGCCAACAATGTGCTTGATTCTTGTCCCCATAGCAAATGTGCACCTGGTGCTCTTATTGTAGATGAGAAACATCAGGCTTGAGTCCCTCGTTGCAAGGCACATAAAAAACACCATCAACAGCCTGGACCAACCCCCACCCCCTCTATCTCACTGTCACACAGACACACACACACACACACACACACAACACACGTACAAACACACTTCAGCTAACCTCTATTCTCTTGCTTTTGGTTTGGGCAAACCGTCTGTCTTCCTATGCTGTTGTTTAGCTAACATGTTACAGTCCAGGTGTACAACCATAACCATGCTGTGTCTACCTCATTCTCATCCATTCTGTCGAATTTGCCATTGTGACTAACTCATTTATGGCAAATTTATTTCAGATTATAACCATATCTGTGGTCTTCCAGTCAGACAACCTTCTACATGTACCAAGTGCAATAATTGATTAACACTTTAAAGTTTCATGTCTTTTGTACATGAGAAAGATGACAAAGCCTTTTTTTGCAGGACCTTCAAGAACATATCCTACTATGCTCTGGGATCTGGGAAGACCATCATGCTCAACACGACGGTGGTCAACGCTGGAGATGATGCCTTCCTTCCCAAGATGCACCTCAGGTTCCCCAGCAATCTGCACTACATTAAAGTGTTGGACGCTGTAAGTGGTACATGACTGTCCTCAAAGCCTTTTCAGAGTTCTGGGCTTGATTTTACATTGCATGACACTATGGTGGAGTAGAGACTAAACTGATAAAGTGAGTGAGTGTCTGGGTGGGGGGGTGTAGCGGTTCACTCAGTACTTTTGGCTTGACTTGTGAATAATTTGATTTTTGCAGGAGGAGAAATATGTCAGCTGTGACATTGTGGAGGAAAACAAAACTACCATTGGACTGGACTGCAGTGTGGGTAATCTGTACCTCCCAGCGCTGGCAAAGGTAAATGAATCTCCTTTTAGTTCTCAGGGGGGAAAAAGAAGGTAATTCGATTTCTCTGAGCAAAATTAATTTGTGAAATTGAATCCAAACTCTCCTCCCGTGCAGCTCAACATCAGCTTTCTGCTGGACGTGAACCAGAGCAGTCCAGAGAATCTGACCGTCAGCATCCACACGGCAAGGTAAGAATGAACGCTTCCCAAACAGTCGCATCTGAAATGGATCTAGAACTGTGTGCCACGGTCAATTAAAGTTTTTTCCAGAACTTTCTGAAACACACCAGAACACCAGTCACATGTTAGATGGAGCAGTCACAAAGAGACTAGCTTGTGTCGCTACACATAGTTGCTTTTAGTGTGAGGGAGACTATAGACTTTTCATGCAACTTGGAAATGGTGCTTTTAGCATTCAGGGAGCTTTTTTATAGCATAGCTTCGCTGGTTGAGACATTTTAATGTGGGCTCAGCTAGCTGTGTACTGTGTGCATCTCATGTGCTTTGAGGAATCTGTATGTTTTTCAAAAGGGAGCTGTGGTTCACCAAAATATCTGACTGGTTGCCAAGACCACATCCAGTGTTAAACAATCTCCATTAGACATCCATATAGGCAAACATTCCCAGCAAATGGCAACACACCCTCTTTTGATAGAAGGACTTGCCTAATGGAGATTTCATATCATCTATGGAGGTCTCATTTCCATTTTGTCTGCTTTTCTTGCCAGTGATAATTATGAGAATGCGGACCTTCTGTACGACAACACTGCAACCCTTTCATTACCTGTGAAATATGGTGTGGACCTCACTGTTCATGGGTAAGACACTGACTCAGCTGTGCACTGGCTGTCATACTGGTGACAAGTAGCATATATTTTATAGTGTGGTGTGGAGGATCATGCAACAACCCACCCACCAAAGTAGATGATTTACTGCTTCTGGTCAACCCAAATTTGTGTTTCTGCTTTCAAGGATGATTTAGGTGCTTTTAATTAATAATTGTGTAATTAAATGCATTTTTCCCACGCAGCTTTGTTTCCCCTACATCATTTGTGTTTGGGGAGCAAGAACCCATACCAGTTGACTGTTACATGGAGAAGTTAAATTACACATACAAGGTACAAGGTCATACTCGATCTCTACCCCCAAATACATCATTATTTCACTCATGACAGCTTTCAACAATAATATTTCTTTTATGTTTTACTCATATTTTCTGTATTTTGTTGCTTTGATATCCAGGTTGTAAATCTTGGTCCGAGTAAATCTGTCAACACAAAAGTGGAAATTGATATTCCACAGTCTTTAACCCCATATAAGCACCAGTTGCTGAGGATATCTGAGCTACAGGTAATGCTATGAATAGGGATTTTCTAAAGTTTGTGAAATGCTATCTATTTTTTTGTAACCATAAAGGTGATCATTTAGAGGAAATAATGTTATGAAATGCTGCTATATTCTTGCCCTTATAAGAGTTCTGCTATAACTGTAACTGCTAGCTATCTGTAAACGATAAAGGTTTCATGTGCCTATTGTGGCCCAAACTAAAATATAACACATACAGTCCAGAAAGAAGTGTTTTTTTTTCACAAACACAGAAGCCAAAGGACTTCCTTGTGATAAACACTAAAGTTGCACGCTAGTGTAAAGGTTTCCTCGAAGGGATCAACCACACTGGGTTTTTTACATTTTTTTAATAGACATCAGCTGGAGAGTGCGTAGTGAAGAATGACACGGTTTGGACTACTGCCGACTGTGATGTCCCCAAATCTCCATTCCTATATGAACTGGTCTTCTTCTTCTCAAAAGTCAGCAGACGCAGAATGGTAAGCACAAGGCCTTACGACTCTGGGCTCTCTCAACCACCCACCCATGCTCTCTCACTCTCACACACACACTCACACTCTCCCTCACACATACAAGCTCCCATTTCATCACACACGCAGACACACACACACACACCCTCTCTCACTTACTCTCTCACACACATGCACTCTCTCTTTCTCTTTGTCTCTCTTTCTCATTTACAAACACACTCTTAAACCTTTCACACACACACATACTTTAGCTGGTGTGTTTTAGAAGGTCTGAACCGATCGTCTCTCTTCTGCCCCTCAGTACTGCTTCAGGGGAGATGGCCTGTGTATGAGAGTGGAGTGTAACCTTGGAGACATGGACATGGGGAAGGAGGCGACCATTCAGATGGAGGTGGAGCTCAACCCCACTGTTCTCCAACTCATGCCTGTGAGTCTGAGTCCTACACCCACCCATAGCTCAGCTCCGGCTCTCTCACGTCTGGGCCAGGCTTGGCCATCCAAAATCACTTGGCTGCGCCAACCTTAGCATAACTAGACAGAGATGAATGTCACTGAAAGTCGCACAAAATGTCTTCTTTTCTCCTTGTTTCTCAATAAGAATCATTTTCTCTTGATTTTAGCTATGGTCATAATAATATGCACAGAGGTCCAGCAAACTTCTCTCTGTCATGAATGTAAATGTGTCATTAAAAATTTTATCACAAAATATACACCACACAGTAAACACTGCCCTGACTAACATATCCTAGCTGGGCTTCCCAAAACCTAAACCATAACTAAAAGAGAGACTGATATTACTCAGTCTGTATATTCACCATTTACATAATAGTAATTAACAGAATTGGAAAAAACAGCCTTTATAGCTTGACAGAAATACTATAACATATGAGATTGTATTGTTATGATTCATTTCAGGGACGGCATGGAGTAATGCTTCTGGAGAGCCTGAGTGTGGTTACCTCTCCGAGAACAGACCCAAACACCTTTGTGCTGCAGGACCCCATCTCTGCTTTGGCAAGTTACTAGCCAACGCCACCCATTTGCACACAACACACACAGTCACTCAGAGCTCTTCAGGCAGTGTTCATAGCTTTAATTCAAACAGGACCACTTATTGTGCTTTCTGCAAAATAGTTTTTTTCCTTTTTGTACGTTTCTACTTCTGTGCAAAGCCATGTGTATCAGCGTACTTTCCACTCAACATAAAAACCAGTCATGCAGAAAGTGAGAGGGTAGCAACACTGTGAACTTCCTGTTTGTCTATGTTGAGTATGACTACTGACAAGTTTTGTGTGCTAAATCTCTCGTCTTCTGAAACTAACATGTCACAGGTGCTGGTAGAGGCCCATCACAATCAGAAGCCAAACCTGTACGTGGGCGTCTTCATCATCGTGCTGAGCCTGATCGTTGGCCTGCTCATCCTGTTTTTGCTCATCCTGATGCTTTGGAAGGTCAGTGCTGCTCTGAAACCAAGCGCTGCCAAAGTGTATGTAATGAAATCAAGAATGTGAAAATACAGCAGACAGTGAAAGATATCTGTAGTATATGGGGTATATGCTTCACATTGTGTGTGTGCAATTTATAGTTTTATTGCAGTTTGCTTGAGTTCCCTTTTCATAAGCAAGTTGAGGAAAGGCCTAAAAATATGCAAGTCATTATGAACAGGCAGAGTATTTTGTTGAATTAATCCATGACTTCTTTGATTTGGACCTGAAACGTGCCATTGCTGACATGCTGCCATTGTTTTTGTCATGACAGGCTGGATTCTTCAAGAGGAGTCTGAAGGAAAAGCAGGAGGAATACCGACGGGACAGTTGGGACTATGTGCCAAAAAGCGAGAGTTTGACATAATTGAGAGACAACGTCCTACACCACGGACAAAGACGTCCAAATCCACATGGAAATGACTAGGAGAGACAAGGGAAACAACGTGGCCTGGCGTTCCATTCTGACAATAGCCTAGAAGCATAGAGGCAAAGACACTGCTTGATATGATTTGGTAAATGGTAGAATGATTGTGCCAAAAATGCAAGAACGCATCTCCTAACTGAGTCCTGGCAAATGAAAACTAATTTTTTAGATCAGTGCGAACGACAAAATGCACTTTAGTGCTGGAAGGGCTGAGCTGGGTTGGCTGTTACAGAGCTACACGAAGTGTACCACTTGCCAACAGTGCATTCCTCTCTTCCCTCCAGCATTCATTTCCCATTTTATGATTTCAACATGAAGGGCTATTCACTCATACCTGCTGTAAAAGACTTTTTTGTTTTTAATTTAAATGCACTGTTGAAATTTCAACCATGTCCAATACCCCCAACAACTTTTTTACAACTTGTTCACTCACATTGCTGTGAGTTCAAGACAAGACAAGAGCTCATGCATTTATACCTTTGAGCACAAACACACACACACACAAACTCATGCAAGCGTGCACACACACAGGTTCAAAAGAACCTGCATGATGCACAAGTTAAAAAAAAACTGCCAAAGTGGAGCTTGTTCTGAAACCACCGCCACTTCTGCATCCTGTTGCCTTGTGGTTCTTGTTAATGGACTCTGTACTTCAGATGCACAATGTTACACAACCAAGGTTCCTGCTGATGCCACCTCCACAGCACTGGCACCAGCTGCTACCACCCATGCCCCTCCACCCCTTCACTCTGGCACCATGGGAGGAAGTGTGCAAAGTGGTGCGATCTCAGAAAAGATGACAGGTGCCATGCAGCATTTGTGATGGTGTGAGGTGACTGGCTGGGAGCTGCATCTCTGACCACACACACACATAGGTGAGCCTGTGAGCTCTGTGGTGCTAATGCAGGCCGACGTGGCAAGAAATGTAGAGCTCAATGCCCTTCTATGACATGGGGACACAACCAAGCATCAAGGACTTTGGAAAAACACAAAAAGAACATGCCTAACGCAAGTCTATACACCACACAATGCCTCTGAACTCCTTGTGTTGGGACGTATAACAAAGAGCCTTAAAACACATCAACGAAGCCAGTATGATTGTTTTTGAGAAAAAAAAAAAAAGAAAAAAAAAGATTGGAAAAGAAAACAATGACATAAACAATAGCAGACGGGAGCTTCCAGACAGAATTGTTTGTGCTGTGATCATGAGAATGTGAGGTCCCAGGGGAGATTCCAAAATCTGCACACAGCTGTGCAAATGAGAGAAGGATTCAAAATCGAGTCTCATCTCAAGATTAGGAGAATGGCAAGGACTGGGTTAGGGTTTAAAACGCTTGTATGCATTTTAAGATAATGTTGACAGAGAGAAAACATAATTCACTTTTTTCAGGGAATTTTACATGAGAGCACATTTCAAATCTTTCTTTTTTCTTGAATTGCTATTTGGAAGAAGACAAACTATGCATCATGCATAACTTCTCAAACTACATATGTAAACAATTTTCCAGGTGTTAATATTTGGTTGTAATTTGATAAGTTATCATGCACTGGAATGCAAAGTGTGTTTATATAAATTTGTCTATTTAAAAAAAAAGTTGTATGTTTGGAGTTATATCCTTACAATCATCCGGTCATAAGCCTGTATCTAAAGTTCTTTTGTCCTGCTGTGCAAAAATGTGTGTGTGTGTGTGTGTGTAAGAGTATGCATGCATGAATGTGTGTGTGTGTGTGTGTGTTTCATATGCAGCTGCACTTTATTGGAACCTCCTCGGCTTCCTCCAGGTTCTCTCCGAACAGTGTTAAAAGCTCTGGGTGGACTCTGGGTGAGAAAAACACAAAGAGTTGAATCAACACACTTTTCCATTGCCTCTCAATCTCATTCAAATAAACA
Source organism: Tenualosa thibaudeaui (assembly GCA_027481765.1). Lineage (NCBI taxonomy): Eukaryota > Metazoa > Chordata > Actinopteri > Clupeiformes > Clupeidae > Tenualosa > Tenualosa thibaudeaui. Next base: position 1,195,515 of record JAIFZK010000228.1, on the reverse strand, counting down.
GTAGTGTAACCTGGCCTACTACAACCACATGAAACATAAGGAAAAAAACACAGTTAAGTTAGAATTTATGGAGAGGAATGTGTGGAACCAATGTCAGGAAGTCAAGGCATTTCCTAAGCTGGCTTGCCTGTTCACTGAAGCTGTTCTGTTCAGATGGGAAAGAGCATAAATACTGGCCGGAGCTCCTTGTCCTACCTGATGTAGAGTTCTGATGGAACTTCAAGCAGATCCCCGTCTATGTTCCAGGGGTATGAGCCCTCGGAGGTGATTATGGGGGCATTCTTGGAATCAACCTCCTCGTTTTCCTCTGACGCCTCGTCAGCCCAGCGGCCCTGAGTTCTCGGACGAAGCTTCACCAGCTTGACGGTATGCGTCTCCACAAATGAGAAACTAAACTGTAGAAGTAGGAAAGGTCTAGTCAGGTTCTCAAAATGTGACATAGCTGTTCATGATGGAGACGAAAATTATTAGTCTACTGTACAAAATCTAGGAAACGCTCATGTCAAAAAGTTCTTTTGTCTTTTGCAATTTTCCTTTTTTGTGATACTTTGAGTAAAAGTCTGTAAATGTAAATTCATACCAGTTGGTTCAAAATAGAGGTGTAGGAAATACAGGACACCTGGGTGTAGCTAATTTAGTGTCCACAAGAGGGCACTGGTGAACAGCAAGACAGCAGTACCTAAACATGGACACCATCAATCTTGCCCGTGACCTGGGGTGAACCTGGCCATTAGCTTCCTGCCCATCCATTCGGTTCAAATTTAGCGTTTTGAAGAAAAGAGCGGGTTTAATGCAGAGTCGAAGCACATCAAACATATCTCCCTGATTTAACCTGGTTTGATATTGTTTGTTAAATTAAGCCTTTATCTCTTATTAACAGCTTCTACAGGATGTGAGCGGGAATGTCCCCCCTCATATCCTTCCAACAACACAACTGAGTGAAACAGTACCTGACTGAAGTAGACTATTGTTTTTTATTTCTTTTTCTTTTTCTTTCTACGAGTTCCCATGATTTTTTCTCAAATAAATAGGTTAGCCCACAGACAGGCACATATTGATGATGTCATCTCTGTCTGATTGCGCTGCCCGTATACAGCTCTTGCGTGTCTATAGTCCCCACGCACATATACACCGAGTTCTTGTCATCCGCCTGCAAGTCGTCCTACACAACGTGTAAATATAGAATGTAGGTTAACAAACACCCTTAAATTGGATTGCTGAGAAGGGAAAAGAAGACAGTCAGAGCGAGAGAGAGAGATAGAGAAACGCAAGCTCTGAAATGGGCTAATCTGTATTAGCCTGAAAAGTGTTTTACGGGAATCTGACAATGGTGGACTAATTTGACTTGACAGTATGCTAATTCTGCTTAAGCTGAGAGGGCTGCTAACTCCATTAGCGTCGGATGGATTTCCTGTGTGGGATCAGCGGGGTTGGGGGGTGGATAGTTACATTGGCGGACTCGGCCTTCAGAGACTGGATGGAGTGACCTCACCTGATTGTTTACGCTGTTGTATCTCTTCAGGTGTTTGACGAACTCTGACCTGGAGGTGTTCCTTGCCATTATCAAAGCCATGCTCCCGTTGTTCAGTCTGTAAGAAGACAAGACAAAGACTGAATAAGCATAGCAGACTGCAATGATGGTGTATGAAATATTTCACTTAAAACCCAGCTCACTGTGTGGTGTGGTGTGGTGTGTTGGCATTGTGCCACAAAGATTTCCTCACATTGATTATTCCCTAACAGTGTAGTGCACATTGCACAGTCACATAGTGCACATCTACTGTTCCAGTGTTCTGAGAGCGCAGTTACAGTGAAGTTTTCTTCTGAATGGTGAGGTGGATCTGTAGTAGGGTGACCAGACGTTTCTGGTCAGATTTCTCAGATGATTTCTGGGGGCAGTCCCCAGTGAAAAACACCCATTGTCCCCACTGTTTGAAGCTAAAACATGCCCTATATTGACTGTGGAAAAAAGGAATGTCCTGTCCTCAGGGAAATGCATCTCAGAGCTCTGTTCACCTTAATTTGTAGGCTCATGAATGACCTGAAGTGGTCCTCTGTCACTGTGACCCAGCAGGAACCTTGTTGTTTTGTGCCTGTAGGCTGCACCTAGCATGCACTGGGGTGGGGGGTAGGGGGTGTTGGGCCTGAGACATCCCAAAGGCCTGTGGACAGATGCTCTGTTCCTAAGTCACTCAGTTTAATCAGAGTAATTATGTGCTGATTAGTCCATCTAGATGCCTTTGACCTCAGCAGTCTGATCCAGTCACTGATTCCAGTCTCAGGGATTAGTGCTAGGCTACCTCCCTCAGAGCGGCCCGGCCCCTGTGCCCCCATCCGCTTTGCCCAACACTGCCCCGCCCTGCCTTACCCGCACCAGCATCCCAAAGGTGAAAGAGGGCTGGCCAGGACATTGGGATTTTCAGAGCTTGGGCCATTCTAGAGTGGTGTGTTAAAAATACACTGACCTAGTCTTTAGGGATTTCTGTAGCCACAAACAGTGACAGGGAGTCACGAGATTCCCTAGTCTACTACTCTCATATACTGTGTGTGTGTGTGCTCCCTCAATACCCACTACTTGGTAAGTCACATGTCACACTAAGTCACACTTCTTACCTGCACAGGTAATACCTGACCAGGGAGAGTGGAAAAAGAAACACCCAGCCCAACACCCCATATATTGTCCTACTGACCTGGTGTTGGGAGCCAAGCCCCGGGGCGCCATGGAGCACAGGCAAGGGATGGCCATGATGCTGATGTTCAGGAAGAGACCTTGACACGTCTGCCATGACTCCCCTTCTACACAGCAGAGAAATAAAGACAGATAGATAGATATGTGGGGAAGGGGGGGTACAGACATGATGTAGGTAATTATGGATCAAAATCATATAATGTTCTCTCAGTCATTATTTCTTACCATTGTCTCTGACATCTTTCCTGGAACCTAGTCTGTGGAAAGACAAACGGACAACAAAGTTATCAGTATCTATGTAGTAACAGCAGGAACACAGCATAAAGGCAAAACGATATCAGTATCTAGGCAGTAACACCAGTAACACACCACAAAGACATCAGTTCTATGTAGTAACACCAATAACACAGCATTAAGGCTGGCCTGCTGCACATAAACTACCTTCCCTGCCGTTATCTGCGGTTGGGTGACCTTCAGCCGTTAAGCATTTTCATCCTTTTCCAGTTGCCAATTAGGCAGGGGAGGCTTGTTTTAAAATTACACGAAGGCAATTACTAGGAAAGCCCAGCCGAGAGCTGAGCGAGGAAATGAGGCTAGAGCCAGGGAGCTGCCCGTCATCACCTACTTTGTGTGTTCCTGGACATCATCAGTGGCAGGCTTCAGAAGCTGGAAGGACAACTCACAGTCTTCTGGTCTGCACAGAGAACAAAGACACCCAAGGGTAAGGATGGATGGATGGATAGATAGATAGACAGATAGATTTTTTTACGACAGAAAGAAGACCCGATTCTCCCAAGCATGGGTTTGAAAAGACCACCTCTTGGGAGTCCTTTTAGCAAGCTGGTAGAGTCTCCTTAAAAGCTGTACCCGCCTTTGATACCAAACTGGCATGTGCTCCTCCCTGGAGGCCCCTGCCACACTCGCAACAAGGGAGAGAGATTCACTTCACACAGACAGAGAGAGAGACAGAGGAGGGGAGAGAGAAGAGACAGAGAGATAGGTGACTTACTTGAGGTTTGCCAGCGTTTTGATCAGAGCAAACTCCCGCCGCTGGCTGGGGGGCATCCAGCGATGTCTCTCGGCGAGTGCCAGTGTGTGCCCACCGAAGCCAAACATGGCGGAGAAGCCAAAGCGCAGCAGCCGACCTAGTGAGCTGAAGCTGCACACGTCCACAGGCTGTCGGTGTCCTGTATGCATATGCACACACACCCACACAGACACACACACACACACACACACAGAGGACAAAACACAAGCATTCAACACACCACACAAGCCAGGCCTATTTACACTAGGGAAGGTAGGTCTTGTGTAAATGTGATCCGAGTCAAGAAGTGAAGATCTTTCTGAACCTGCTTTAAATAATAGAAAATAAACTTCAGTCACCAGATCAGATGAAATCTGGAACAGAACTGGTTCAGCTGTTAACCAAACATCCTGAATCATGTTTCAGTTTTAATGAAAACAAAATAAAACCATAAAAGCGTCTTAACTGATGCTGAAGGATCAATTACAATCAGCTGTGGGTTAGGTGGCAACATCAAACCAGTCCAGACCGACCCATATCATGGCTCACATTTCTGCCAACCTCCTAACTCGTCTTTGTATCAAAAGAGGATTCTGTGATCAAGTGCCTTGGAAGAACTCCTCTGAAGTTGAGGTGTCAGTTGAGACATCAAGCCAGTAGCGTACAGACCAGTGATATTTACCATGCATTGAGTACCCCAAGACATCGCCACACAAGCATGTGCACGCCACTGTCACTCTGGTGGTGGCACCACTGCCGGACAGGTCCAATCCCATCAGCCCACAGTGTGAGCACATTCCTGACCTCCTTCTGTCGGGCCCCCTGTTTTTGCGCGGCTCAACGCTGCCTCGTGCATTATACATGAGCCTCCCAACCACAAACAAACAAACAAATAAATAAATAACAAAATCCCGCCAGTTGGCCTTATTCACATGCGTAAAACACTGCTTAATTAAAAATGAACGAAGGCTTCTATTGGCCCAGGCCCTCTTTTGTGTCAGGTGTCTCAAGCACGAGTCGTGTGGGTTTTATGAGTGTTTGGTTTTGTTTTCATTTTTTTGGGGGTTTAAAATATTTTGCCTTCCAGGCAAATTAAGGGCCAGGGATGTTTTAAGACATGGATCGAATTTGGTGTCTGTGGGTTGTTTGTTTGTTTGTTTTTTTTCGCTGCCAGAGGCTCTGAGTGAGTGTGGAGAGGCGTTGTGGGCTGGTGAGTTTGTCAGGTGGTAAGAGGAAGAGGACTGTCAGTTGGTTTTCTCCTGTTCTGGCAGATGTGGATGCACGTTGTGACTTAGCTCAGCAAACTCATGCCAGATGCAGCTATTTTGCGATAGACTAATTAATCACAGCTCAGGGATGTCATGGAGCCTGGCCACTCAGAGAGAAGGGGGGGGGGGGGAAGAAGATACTCATCCGCTTCTCCCTAACAGACGAAGGTGGTTACCAATTTGCCAGCCCCAGTTAGTGCTCACAAAACTGGCCCCGGTCCCATTCCCCTGCAAAAGAAAGAGAAAAAAAATTGCACCTCCCTTTGTCAAAGGTCTATGAATTACAACACCATATGGCCCCAATCTTAAGAGCGAAGTCTTAATGATGAGCAAGATTCTCTGGTGTGAAGAGGTCAGACTACCAGCTAATCATCTGGATCTACGGAGGAGCATGATGCCTTCCTAAAGGACTTCTCCACTCCACTCCAAGAGAACACCACCCACGCCACCATAACCACCAATCACCACCATCAACCAGTCCACACCACCATAACCTCCCCCAAACACACACAAACACATGCACACACACACACACACACTTATACACACACTCACACACACGCACAACACACAGTCCTTCTCTTAAAGCTTTGTTTAATTTTGGGAACACCACAGCTCAAGTGTAATCAGAGAGGCTGGAATAGTACATTGGTCAAACAAGACAATTTGACTTTTGTGATATAACAAACAATAATAATGCCCTTTCATGTCTTTTTTTAATTATTTTTTTAATCTAACAAAATTTCATTGTCTCTATCTCTTCGTCTCATTAGATTTTTCTGACTTAAGTACACAAAGCTTAGACTGAAATTTTTTTGCTTGCATGTATGTTTTTTTCCCCCTTCCCTTCAGATAGTGTGGAGCGAGTCTATCTGTCGCTCGTAATCCCCTGACACAAGACAAATCCGCTTGTCTGTCATGTTAAGCCCAGAGGAGCTCGCGCAGTCAACACAATGGGCCAGACATATCAGTGTGCACTTCAAAACACCTCACCACAGACAACACAACACTGTGTTCTCCCCTCCCACCAAATAAATGCACAACTAAGCCAAAAAGCTGATGGGCCAGAGAATAAGAGAGATGGGGTTGGGGTGGTGGGTGGTGATAGTGGTTTCAGCGTGTGAGTGTGTGTGTGTTTGTGGTGGTGGTGGTGGTGGTGGTGGGGGTCGGGGTGGGGGGGGGGGGTACTGACTGGCACTGCAGTGGGGAAGTGAGTGGTGTGAGAAAAAGCTCTGGTTTGCACCAGAGCAGAGAAAGATGACTGATTGACAGAGGCGGGTTTCCCCTCCCCCTCTCCTCCTGGGATTGGCTCCTGGTTCCAGGGGACCTGTTAACCACATCCTCCAGTTGGGAGACAAAAGGAGGGAAAATGGACTGGGGACTAACACACACACACACACACACACACACACACAAATGCAGTTACTGTACTTTTAATTGTGGGTCTGTACAGGTGAGCTCACACACACACACACAGACTCACACCTATATATACACACCTAGCCAACACAGCAATGTCTACAGTATATCTGTACACACACACACACACCTTTTCACAGTACTTTAATTCTGTGGGAACACACACACACACCTAGCCATACAACACAGTCATGTCTACAGTATCTGTTACACACAGAAACACACACACACACACTAACAAACATGGCTCTTAATTAAGCAGCAGATTGCACAGACCGCACGCGTTGCCATCGTGGCGAGAGAGAGAGAGAGAGAGAGAGAGTAAGCGAGAGAGAGAGAGTAAGCGAGAGCCTCTTCCAAGAGAAACCCAGAACATTGCCCCTGCACACATAACTCAGTGGAATTGAAGAGTAAACAGGAATAGCATTTCCATATTAATAAAGTCTATATTTTTGCTCCATTAAATCCCTCTACCCCCCCTGTGTCATGAAGCACTGACACTGTTACTGTACTGAGTGCTAGAGTTTGTATGAGTGTGTGTGTGTGTGTGTGTGTGTGTGTGTTCTTACCCATGATGATGTGCAGGGCAGCTGTGACTGGATGTCTTATTCCATGGACAGAACAGGCCACAATGTCAGTAGAACCTGTGGAGAATCCAAGGTAATCATTTCATCTGTATTACTAACACATGTATGCACACACACACACACACACACACGCGCGCACACATGCACACACACACACACGTGTAAGTGTAGCCTTGCGTTGCGTTTATTTGTGACAACACCGTGTTTTGTGTATAGGTGTGAGCCTAGAGACATTCTTGTTTACACATTGCAATATACACCTCTCATAAATAGAAACACACATAATGACTTAAACACCCTCTCCCCACACTTAGTTCCTGTCACCTTAGCTGAGTATGCCTTACCTTTGCCTAATGTGTGTGTATGTACATATGTGCATGTTTGTTTGTATGCATGTCATGTGTAAGTGTGTATTCCCATGTATTTGCATGAGAGAGTGTGTGTGTGTGTGTGTGTGTGTGCATGCTCCCCACCAGGCAACCACCACAGGTCAGCACTTGTCCATTTACACACTGCGCTGTGTGTTTCTCTTCTCGGCTCCAATCGGTGAGCGCAGAGCCACAAACAGTGGTGGAGTTAATGATTGAGAGGAGGCACCACTTTGTTAGAAGGCATTAATTTCACTTAATATTGTCTTGGGCCAATTAAGCCGCTTCACCTTGTTGGCAGTGGCCAGGAAAGAACAGGTGTCTGTGTTTGTTCTGATTGCTGGCAGGGACAAACAGCAGAGAGAGAGGCAGAGAGAGAGAGAGGGAGAGAGAGGGAGGGAGGCAAAGAGGGGGGGAGGGAGAGAGAGAGTGAGAAAGAAAGAGGGAGCAGGTTGTCCTTGTCGGGTGAGTGGGCATTTCCTTTCATGCCGCTATCTCGGCCATTTTGTTTGCTCAGATTAACTGTGTATGAAAACAAATGTCTGTAAATGAGTACAGAACAGGGGTGATGGATTGAATCGTTCCCTCAACGACATGTGGCAGCCCCCCCCCCCTCCCCCCCAGGACGGCAGTCGGGTGGAGAATGTGGTTTTGTGTGTGTGTGTGTGTGTGTGTGTGTGTGTGTCTTTCTCTCCTCTCTCCCTAAATGCGTGTGTGAGTGTGTGTGTCTCTCTCTCTCTGTGTGTAGTAGGGGGTGGATTTTTTCTGCAAATCTGACAGCTTGGCCACAGGTAGTGGGGGCTCGGCCTGACCTCCCTGGACACTGCTGCTGGAAGCCTGGAACACCCACCCCTCAACACACACACACCCACACACCCACACACACACACACATCCTCGCCCCCCCAGCACTGCACAGATCCCTCACACTTCCTGCCCTCTCTGGGAGCTCCCATATGGCCAGTACGGTGGCGGTGACTTCACCAAGAGCTGGCGGCCGGCAGGCAGGCAGGGAGGCAGGGTAGGCAGGGAGGCATGGCAGGGCACAGCTCTGGGCTCTGGGCTCTGGGCACCACTGACTCACGCCCCAGTTTCCTGGCCAACACTCCCTCCTCCACACCCACTCTCACATACTCACACACTCTCATGGACACACTGACATTTAAGTGCATATTTGGTTTATCAGTGTCTCATATGTAGTAGGTGGTGTAAACTGTATTTAGACACCATCATATTTAGTAGGATATTTAGTAGGTAGATACTTGTATTCTCATGTTATACTTACTGTGTTCCAGCATGCTGTGTTTAATCAAAACACTCACATTGTATGTTGTATGTTTATCCATTTCAGTAACTTAAATTATACCTAAATATCACATCATAAATATAAATATCTATCAGATAACCTACATGTGTTGAGAGGCTTGCCCGCAGTGCTGTCTTTGAGTGTGTAGTGTTGGTGTAAGATCCACACCTCCCCTTGAACAAAAGCCACTGCTGTAATGCGGTGCTTGCTTCTTTAGTTGAGGGAGATGCCATTATAAAGGCTTGGGGAATTTGGGAATTTGCATCCACAGCTGGTTGGTGCTTTAACGTCGCAGATTAACATATTACATTAACTCCTCCACTGGCACATCTATTGGGTTTCATTCCAACTAAATGTCATTGGTAAAATGTGACATCAGCCATTTCAGTGCTCCAGTCATGTTTTTAATACGGGTGCATTTGTTTGTTAAGGCCACCTGAGATGTAACGCACACCAATCAACCGCCGTAACCTCGCTGCTAGGCACCAATGTAATCGACTTCTGCGTCTCGTGCGCCTGTGCCACCTCTATTGTTTTTGCCACTACCACTGCCACCACTGGTGCCATTGTGTTCTTAGCTGGTGCCCGTATTGTGAACAGGAGAGGTAATTCCATATTTCACCTCATTCATTTCCACATCCCAGAAGGCCCGCCGGCAGCAGCCTGTGCCAAGCGCATCAGGCTAGCCATACATTTGCATTAGCCATTTCTGCTCGCCGTGACGGATGGAGGTGGCACTGGCACAACACACAGCTATTGGAGAGAGGGGAGGAAGGAGAGATGGGGAGGGTGAAGGTAGCCGTGCTACTGATGAGGGGGCTAGTGTGTGTGTGTGTGTGTGTGTGTGTTTGGGTGGGGGAAGTGAGAGAGAGAGAAGGGGGGGGTGTTGTTGAGAAAGTAAAAAAAAAGGGAAAAAAATGTCCTTGGAAGTGCAAGCACTTCTGCAGAACAATTAACTTAATTAAGCAGACAGCATGAATATTCATAAGGCTGTTAATGTCTCCTCTACCCAGGCAGATGAATGTGATGCAATGACTCGCTAGTCAAGCATATCTGAGAGTCTCATGAAAACTGCACCAACATTTGGGTTCCTTGCCTGGAATATCAAAGAAATTAACAGTCCCCCAGCAACCCTTAAGACCCAGCAAATTAATTAGAAACCCACGATTTATATGCTCTATACATCTCCGGCTGCATACATTGTGCTATGCAGAATAGGGTCTTAATTGGGTAGTGCTTGCACATTTAGATTGTGTATCCTATGGTCTGTTTAAATGGCACGTGTGGCATATTCTATTTTAAACGACAATGTCTTTACAGAGGGGTGTGTTTGACACAGAAAAAGACCCAGTATGGATAACTTCAGTATAAAATGGGTGTGTTATGATTAGACTGACTGGCAGGCACGTTTCACAGAGCTGTAGACAGAATGGATGGGGAAAATCAGGTGAAAAAAGAACATTTTTTAATCACTCAGAGATAGCAGCCGTGCTCTGCGCGATGTCATGTGACTTTTGATTAAAGGGAGTAACTGCGGCGTGATGTACACTTTTACGGGGTGTTTATGGGCTTCATGTTCACTGGTGTGGTATTTTTATTTTTTTGTTGGGAGGGTCCCAGCTGTCCCCGGCCTCCTCCAGACAAAGAGCTCAAAGCCGGGCCTCATCACCATGTCCCTCCCTCCTTCCCTCTATCCCTCCCTGTCTCTCCATCACTCTTTCTTTCTCTCTTTCCCTCCCCTCTTCGTGACTGACCTGGGCCCGGTGTGGCCGGTCTATTCCCCCAGCGGGCGGCTGTCCCTCCCGTGCCCGTGACAGGAAGCTGTTTACAAATACTCCCGCGGGACGCGCCGGCGCTAATGAAGAGAAACAGTGACCTCAGCGTGACCAATTTGCGGCGAGTGCAGAGTTGGAGGACTTCCACGGGCTGCTCTGCTCTGCTCAACAGCTCCAGCGACGGTGCCGGCTCCTGCTCTCGTTCTCACTCCAGCTTTGCCGCAGCCCCATCAAAGGACAAGCCAAGGTCAAACCGTTGGCCCAAGAAGTAGGGCCTGTGCTCTTGTCCTGACACTCTCCCTCACTCACCCTCTATCTTCCTCTGCCCTCCCCAGCCCACAACCCTTCCTTTCTCCACCGGCTGCAGTGTCTGGGTCACTCATGGCCGTCCTGTAAATGAAGCGCCCATCCCGGCCCCACTTCAGCTACGTGTGGAAATGCTACTTAGCCCCTCTTTTCATACAAACTCCCTCTATTTCAAGATTTCTTTCTGTCTATTTCTTCCCTCTCTTTTCATACAAACTCCATCTCTTTCAAGATTTTTCTATTTCCTTCTGTCTTTTTCTTCCCTCTCTTTTCATACATTTCCTTCTGTCTTTTTCTTCCCTCTCTTTTCAACTCCCTCAAGATATTTCTTTTTGTCTATTTCTTCCCTCTCTTTTCATACAAACTCCATCTCTAGATTTCTTTCGTCTTTTTCTTCCCTCTCTTTTCAGTCTATTTCTTCCCTCTCTTTTCATACAAACTCCATCTATTTCAAGATGTTTCTATTTCCTTCTGTCTTTTTCTTCCCTCTCTTTTCAGACTCCCTCTATTTCAAGATTTCTCTATTTCTCTCTGTCTATTTTATCCCTCTCATGTTTCTAAACTCCATCTTCCTTCTGTCTTTTTCTTCCCTCTCTTTTCAGTTTCTATCCTATTTCTTCTTTTTCTTCCCTCTCTTTTCATCCTGTTTATTTTATTTTTTCTCTTTTTCCCCACCCCTCTCTCTCTCTGTGAGGATGTAAAGAGGTGTAATTGAGAATGTGTAAGAAGATGTATTGCAGATGAATATGCTCACATTTATCCTACGGAGCAATCAACCTCTTCATTATGGGGCTGAGTGCAATTGAATCAATCGGATAATGATAATTGTGCTTGGTTTGTTGTCACAAAGCTCAAAGCAGTTTGTTTTCATACAAACAGCTCTAAATAGTCCTGTGGCTTGGCCAAATCCTTCTGACACACTAAAGTCCATTTGATTAACTGAAGCCTTTTTTTCTTTCACAGGTCAACATTCCTTTGTGATGTCTCAATGGGCTAATTAACCCGGGCTATTGTTTTTATTCAGTCATCAGCAGAGTGAGGCACAACTGGAACGCCTTCATATACTCAGGGTGATTACGCACATATGAAGTACAAAACACTGGCATTGTAAAGACACCAATGCAAGATTAGACGCGTACAAACACACAGGCATAGACACACAAAAACACATATACGCTCACGTACACACACACTCACACAAATACACACAATATGCAGACACACACACATGCACACACAGACACTCATACACAGACGCACACAGACACACAGACACACACACACACACTGGGTTTCTCCAATTGGTGCAGGAAGAGGGAAAAAAGGTGTTCCAAATATCGGTCCGGATTGCGAGCAGCTGTGGGGAGCGTGCGAGCCACCACCCTTGCTCCTCACCTGCTGGTATAACGCCGAGAGGAAGTGCTGCTTGGACAGGCGTGAAGATGGAGTCTGTGTCCCTTCCAGCATCCATCTGGGCCCGCAGCAGCAACCCGTGGGCCACTTCAGCCACTGAGCCATCCCCCCCAACACACACCACTCTGGGGGAGACAGAGAAAGAACAGCCACGTCACCCAGGGCCATGGCTACGGGCTTACTGGCACAGGAACACTACACACACACACACATACACACAGAGACACAGACTTGAAAAACACACATACTCTGGTCTAAAAGAGAAGGTGAAACAATATGCCATGTTAACCAATACAACAAACAAACAAAATCAGCTTGAACATAGCCCTAGGACATTATAATACCACAATTAAATTAATGAATTGAGGAACTGCCACTAAACCTTCACTGCAAATATTATATTTGTCAGCCGATCTCAGTTGATCTCAATATAATTAATCACTATAGAAAATTAAAGAAGAAAGTTAGTCACGATTAATCACATTTAATCTCATATTTAAAGTTCCAGAATTCTCCTTTATTTTTCTGTGAAGAAAGAATGTCACACATATCCCTGCTTAGTGCAGGCTTAGCAAAGTGGCACTCCTAAGTTTCCTTCATCCTTCACACCCAACGTGAAAGAGGGTAGGTGCCTCAGGTTGTCTATGACAGGGGTGCCCAGAGGTGACAGACCACATGATATTTTAAACCCCCCATCATTATGCTGCTTGTATTCTGAAAATAATGTCAAAGAGAAACTCGTTCATCCCCGGACAGAGCTCTCGAAATCTTAACATGAACTTGAGACTATGGCAACTGTAGGGTACTATGCCATCTCACATCAGTGCAGTCAGCCTTCAGATAAACACAAACAGCTGTCTTTGAACCGGTCTTGCACATTTCGAACTACTTCTCAGTGACTTCTCAGTGACTTGACATTACCTTAGAAAAAAAAAAGAGACCAAAGACTCCATTTACTGCAAGTTAGGCAGTAGTTTGCAGCAGATGCAAACTGTCTGTGCCCTGTCACCGTTGTTTTCCTGTGATGGTTCTATGTCGAGTGTGTCCACATTCGTATAGCACACTTCACCAAATTGCATATTTCAACAACTTTGTTGTTCTTAAAAAAATAAATCAGAACTATTTACAAGGTTTCTAGGCATGTTCTGTTAACAAGCAAACTTCTCATGACTGCCTGACTACAAAGTACTGTCTGCTGACAAAGCGCTGAATTACACTTGAAAAAGCGGGTGAGCGATCTCGACCTTACACTCACAGCCCTTGCAGTGTGTGTAAGTGAAGAGGTCACTGGCGTGTTGTGTGTCGTATGCGCCTGCATGATTAATCTGTATTAAAGCGAAAATAATTCTAACTAAATTTTACATTAATCACATGCGTTAATGTGCTAACATTGACAACACTAATTTTAACTGAATGCTGATTGAGGTCTTAAATTCATGTCCATACAAACTAATACTCTTATTAGTTTAGAGATAATCACATCAAAGCGTGCAATTAAAATTCCATACTGCAAGTGTATATTAGGTGAATCCATTTCAACTAATTGAAATTGTAATTCCAACTCGATGTATGGAACAGTGGATTATGACACGGATACATCAGACATGTAATCAGACATGCATTTTAATTGGAAAATGTTCTTTTTTATTTCCATGGATCGAGCAAATCTGTCAGATCTCTCTCTCGCCACAAAATAAATCATTAAAAATGCCTGAGCCCACTAATCTGCTTTAAGCACATTACTAATAAATGAAGACTCCACAGAAAAGCTGATTACAGTCATTTCAGAAATGCCTTTTAACAATACCTCTCCATTTCCCAAATAGATTTGCTTTGAGCTCCTGTCTCTACTGTAGAGCCATAGAATGCAGTCTATGGGTGGTTTGTGTGTGCCACCACATAAAGGAAGAACCTCAGACATTTTCCCAAAACACTAATTGGGAAGGGAGCCACACTTCCACGTGCCTGACATTTTACAATAATTAACAAATTAGAAGAATGTTTCCACACATTTTTGGGTGTAATAGTTATTAAATTCATTCACTGATCTTTTTGACCAGTAGTAATCTATAATTACTATGTAAACATACCATTAGGAAGTTAAAAAGACCTCATTAAATTTAGAAAAGGATTCATTCCTGACCAACAAATGTGCATTTTTATATTCATCCACATACCCCTCCTACCGCTTAAAAAATAAACATATGAAACAGATTGGAGGGCTGGCTGGAGTAGATTAGAGTGCAAGAGGTGGCTAACAGCTACTGGGTTGGAGACAAAGGTAGTGGAGCTTTGAGTTTGGGGTCGAGGACATGAGAAATAGACAGACAGAAATGCTCTGTGTTGTATTGTGTTGTGTTGTGTTATTTTGGGGCATTTGACCTGAACACACTCCCTTGTGTTCTCTACCCTACGCCTGATGGGCCATCATGCCCACCCAGGGCCTGCTTAATGTTGTGTCGCCTCGCAACGTATCCCCACTAACAAGAGCGTGGGCAATAAAGCACTGCTCGTTTGCCATCTATCAGCAGCCTGGTGCCCAGGCAGTAAAATTCTGTCTAAATAAGGGCTTTCAATTTGAGGTGCTGATCATTAACATCAATGTGTGACCAGAATAATTGCAACCAAAGCGACACTGCCACCTCTTTAACATTCTTATTGGGCACACTTTCTCTCTTTTCTTGCCATCTCCCCATAGATGTAGCTGTCACTCGTGCACAACACACACACACACACACACACGCATGCATGTAGAGAGAGAAAATTTAACTGAAATAACCTGGTTTCATTCCCAGACTGAGAGCTGTGAAGTCTTCTGTTGTAATGATGAGCTCTGATCTATTAATGAAAAAAAGTGTGATGGGTATCATCTACTTGCTCTTGATTCTTTAGACATTAATTAAAGGCTGTGTTGTGAGATAAAGGAACAGAAGCCATGGTGCTGCTGTGACATGCACTGCCGAACTCTCTAACACATTTCCCTTCAGGGAGAAGCTATAGAAAGACAGTGAAGGAAACAGACAGCACAGAAGAACAACTGCTGGTCTGCTCTTGGAATGGGTCGCCAACAGAACAAAGCTGACTTTTACTTCATTAAATTCCTCTTATACACATGCAGAGACACACATACACACACACACACACAGGCTAAAAAAGTCTCCTTCTTACGAGCTCTAGCCTCTTTTCGTGTGACACACTGACACGGAGAACTGGTTCTTGTGCCTTGCTTGTGCCAATCCAATTACCCTCTACCCAGGCCTCCCTCAGCCCCAAACCACCAACTATACAATCGTATCAACATTCTAGGACACTCAGTAGATTCTAGAAGGTTCTAAGACACTGGCAGACTGGAGACTGACTGGAGATCCTTGGAGTCTTGACAGATTGTGGTATATTTCTGCATGTCCAAATAGTCTTAGATTTCTAAAATAACAATCCAAAGCATCATTTGAACATGAGTACATGTCATGTCAGTTGAGTAACCACAGATTTCTTTACTTAAAGCGTTCTCAATTTAAGCTACACCATTTTTACATTTACAAACATTAGGATAGAGTTTTGACATAACCTTCACAATAAATCATGTCATTGCACAAAGAATGAACATTTGTGCCCATGAATGTTCATGTAATTCTTCCATTGCATGCTATGTAAGAGGACATGGACTTTTGTGCTTAAAGATTATCCTGTTTTACAAACAACGGAAAGAGGGTTTTTTGTCTGGGCTAAGTAGCTTAGGTATCCGTCGAGCGACTTAGCCAGTGATTTCGTCCATGTGAACAGAAAATTACATTTTCATAAAATGTCAAGCCGCCATGTTTGTAAATCTTAAAAACAGAGAAAATTACAGTGTGCTCGAATCGTCTCCGACTGAAACAAAATCACATGATCGGCTTTTAACCCTGAACGCACACTCCAGGGATTCTGGGATTCCTCATATTTAATTTGCCAGTGAGTCTGTACAACAAAGAGTAATTACTGAATTCACCAGCACTAATAAAACAAATGCCAGTGGCGTGGCTTCACCACATTTGTGGATCTTTCAAGAGATTCTCTTTAGTCACATTGTGGTGCTCTAAAACATCTAAAACACAGTGCTCTAAATACAGCCTAGAGATACAATTCCAAAAGCTTAGCCTGACTTATTTGGTCACATGACCTTAAGGTGAGGGAGGCTGATTGGAGACAAGTCTATTTTTACCTCTAGCCTCCGAGGCTACTAGTCTTCCAATCACTGAAACCTCATTACATAGCAGGCTTCCGTTACAGAAATCAGAAAGAAAAAATACGAAAAAGATTAGAAGCTTGTCATCCACTAATCTTTTTCATTGATTCTCTATATTATACTTTGTAAAGTGAGACAAAAACAATCATGACCTCCTCCCTCCTGGAGAGGGAGGTGGAGGAGGTGAAGGAGGAGGTAATGAGTGCATAAGAGGAGGATCACCAGCTCAACCTCCACGCTAGCATCAATCCACCCCCACAACCACCCCATCCTACTCAGCCCAGCCCAGCCACCTCCACCCTTCTCACCTGCTCCATCTGTCTCTCAGAGCTGCTGAGCCCAATACACTCGCACGCACGCACACACACACACAGACATACACACACATACTCACTGAAGCTTTCTCTCCAGCTACGGAGAAAATGTGCTACGCAGTGGCCTTCTCTGACAACATAATTACCTGAAAATACATAGGAATGGTCTCACTCCATTCAGCAGCCCCCCAACTAACACACATGCACGAATAGGATTCTACTCCCCTCTTCGACGCAGTCTTTTGGTTTGCCCTTGTCCTGTTTGTCTCCTATTAGAACCACCATGCTGTGCTTTTAATCAAAGACCTGCAGTGCCAAACCCACTCATCTCTCTCTCTCTCCCTTCCTCCCTCCGTATGTCTATCTTTCTCTCTTTCTTTCTTTCACAGTCTGTCTATCTTTCCACCTCTCTGTTTCACCTTGCAATCACCCCCCACCCCCCTCTTTCTCACTCCCTCTTTCTCTCTCTCTCTCTCTCTCTCTCTCTTATTGGACCCAGAGGCAGGGGTTGTCCTGGCCCTGACTGCTGCTCTATGGTGTGTGCTGTGCTGTGTGTGGGCATTAGAGTGATGGCTGCTGAACAGGAGGCCAGAGGCATTTAGGTGGGCAGCAGCTAATTGTGACTAGGGCTGTGGAGCTCAGTAACGATGGTGTGGTGTGGTGTGGTGTGGTGTGGTGTGGTGTGGTGTGGTGTTGTGTGGTGTGGTGTGGTGTGGTGTGGTGTGGTGCGGTGCAGTGTGGTGGCTCGACTGGACCAAAAAAAAAAGAAAGAGAGAAAAAGGATGAAGGGGGAAAAAACGCCCCAGTGCCGGCAGTCCAGCGAACACAGCACTCCATCACTGCTTCCAAAATAGGTAATTAAAGGCCCACCTGCCGTGGCCACAAAGGATGGGGGATGGGGTGGGGGGTTCAGTACAGGAGAGAGGTGTGACTCACTCCCCTCTGTAAGCACACCACTCTAATCAAAGCATTATGGCTGTTTTTTTCAAGGCTTGCCCCAGTAACTCTGCTTTATTCATTATGCTTAAATGCCAACCTCAAGGGGAAGGAACAGGGGAGCAGAGAGACAGAGAAGGAGAGGAAGAATAAGGAAGAGAGAGAGAGAAAGAGGGAGAGAGAGTGAGAGGGAGGGAGGTAAGATAACTCTATCACCAGGCTCTGAGTTTGTGCCATCTCCCCCCTAATGCACCACCCAGCCAGCTTCCTTCTAATTGGACTTTGGGCTCCTGTTATTGGGCTTCATCAAGACTGCTATGGCCACCCTCATCCCCACCTGCACCTTCACCAATATCACCACAGACACACACTTAAATTCCAAACTAGCCACCACAGACACACTCTTAATTTCCAAACTAGCCACCACAGACACACACTTAATTCCAAACTAGCCACCACAGACACAGACCTCATTTCCAAACTAGCCACCACAGACAAACATTTTTCCAAACTAGTCACCACAGACACACACTTAATTCCAAACTAGCCACCACAGACACACATTTTTCCAAACTAGTCACCACAGACACACACTTAATTCCAAACTAGCCACCGCAGACACACACTTAATTCCAAATTAGCCACCACAGACACACACCTCATTTCCAAACTACCAAATTTCCAAAAAGCAAGGGAGTGAAAAATACATCACTGTGCTGGCAGCAGAGGCTACACCACTGATGACAACAACATAACAGTCTGTTCTGCTTTGCTGTTCCTAAGGGAGAGTCAAGCATATCTCTGTCTGAAGGCCTGCCCTCTCTCCCTCTCTCCCTCTCCATCTCCCTCTCCCTCTCTCTCTCTCTCTCTCTCTCTCTCTCAGCTGAACAGACTCATGTGTTTGCAGTCTGGCGTGATGCTTGGCATGGCATCAGCTTGGCATGGCAGTTTGAGTGAGGGACGGGGCTGCGGATGAATGGAAAAGACTTACCCATCATAGTTGTTCAGCCTGCATTCCTTCAAGACGGACAGAGCGTGGCCCTTCTTCTCTGTGACTGTGAGGATACAAGAAGAGAAGAAATGATGAGGGAAAGACAGATAGAAGAAAAAAAAAGACAAAAAGAAAAACCAAACCAAGTTAATACAGCACTTTCAGTACCTTTGGCCAGTATTTGGCAAATGGAAAGTTATGAGCATATGGTCCTGGCTGTAAAACCAGAATTTATACTCACACACACACACACTGCTGTTTGCATTTTTAATCATGAGAAGCCTGTGTGTTGGTACAAAGAGTCTTGTGCTGCTGGCATGTTACTGCTTTGTTCATTTGTGTGAAAAAACAAGGTTGGGGTTGTCAGCTGTAATGTAAATTTCAGAGGGTGTGTAAAGCTTCTAAGCATGATGTTGAAGAGACCAGGTTTATTTTGTTGGAAGGACGTGGATGTCAAGGTGTTTGGATGCCTGCATGCGTGTGTGCATGTGTTGTGTGTGTGTGTGTGAGGGGGGGGGGGGTGTTCATGGGTAGAGGGCGAAGGGTAGGTGGGGGTGACACACACACACATCATCTCCATCTCCCTAGAGACGGTGGGAAACTGTCATTCTGCACGGCCGCTGCTGTGGCAACCACCTCTGCCCACACACACACATATACACACACAGAAATAAACACACATACACACACACACAAACACACACACGCCTGGGAAAATGCCAGCGAAAAATACAGGGGAAGCGGGGTGCTTGCCGCAGATGGCACCCCTGTGCCCGTGCCCCACTTAGCATTTTCTGGGGCACCTCCACCAGCGCAGTGAAGCCCAGCTGCGCATGCACACACACACACACACACACACAGACAGACAGACACGCGCACACACACACAGACCCATCAAAAGCCTCCTCACTGACTGATGTGACACTTGCAGATTATTTTTTTTGTGAAAGAATGCACATCATTACGGGCACACACACATGCACACACACACATGCACACACACACATGAATGTTTTATGCCCGCCCCATGCCTGGCACCAGTACCACAGTAGAGACAAATTAACCAGCACCATGTGTCTGTAAAGTACCTGTGCAGAATTCACACTCAAACACTCAGAATGCAATGTGCTTAGATTCTTGCTACATTTACCTGTGTGCAAAAATGAAATAAGTTTAATTTTTAAGTTTAATAATTTTCTGGGGGGAATGATTTGAGAGAATATTTGAATGTTTGAGAGAATGTTTAAGCACTAAACTATCTACACCAAACTGGGCTATTATACTGTAATGCTAAATATGACTCAATCTGGAATTATTTCTTAACATTAAAAAACTGCCATTCTGAATGCATTTTCACAGTTGCTAGTGCAGGGATAACTTGGCAAACATTTCTACAGCCTGCAATGTCAGTGGATGACCTTTAGGGGGAGTGTGTGTGTAAACCAAACCAGTGGCCGGACAGTGCTGACCAGATAGACACACTGACTGGCTGGCACTGACCTTGTAAATCGGATCCCCACAACAGAGGCATTTTGTTCACAGTTTATTCACTTAGTCTGGCTGGGCCCTGGAGGCGTGTTTAGATGCAGTCCAGAGCAGAGCAGAGTTCTGTTAATAGTGATAACTACACATGGACGTAGTATTATCATTAATTATCATGCAAATGCAATTGCTTAGTCCTCTGATAGGATTAACATGAACTGTAATCTCCAATATGGCCCCATGAATGAATTAATATCTGTACTGTATGCTTCATTATGTGGTACTAGCCTAGTTAGTGTGATGCATTTTACCACACACAGCATTTGGGAATCAAATGAAGACATCACAAATCAAGTGAACCTAGGATTGAGCCCTTTTCCTGCATGTGTCGATGTCAGTAAATTAAGTCCTCACTTGACCCCACCAGGTGAAAGCATAGGATTCATATGTGTTATGTGTAAATAATGTAAGGGCATTGTCAGTCTCCTCAAGCCAACATTTTGATGCATTGTAATGCTTAATGGCAATGTAATAGGCATTTGTTACAGAGTCAACGACACAAAAGAACGGTGTCAATCAAAACTGAGTAAACAGCACAACAGGAAACAAAATGTAATAAATAATCCGAAGCCCTTATCAACCTTTATGTGCCTCTCTAAATGAGTCCAGGTTTCGACTGGCTGGCGAATGGGATCTATTATTTCTATTAGGTAAAAGATCTTTTAATGGTTCCGCCTCCACAGTCACTTCACCGCCACCACCGCTGCGACCACCAACTAGTACCGCAACGCTTACATTCTCGCTCTCAATCTCACTCTCGTTCTTGTTCTTGCTCTGCTCCCTGGGAGAGCAGCATCAGGATGAGTGGAGGATTCTATTACCACTCAGATGGCTGCAAGAGTCAGGTAGCCACATTCATTAGCGCCCAGATTTGTGGGATCCCATTCCCAAAAAGCAAGGGGACGTCTGCCTGCTTTGGGACACACACACACACACACACACACATGCACAAAGACATGGACATAACCATACACAATACACACTCACACCAACAAACACACACACACACACACACACACATACACGCACAAGGACATGGACACAAACACACACAATACACACTCACAGCAACAAACACACACACACACACACACACACACACACACCCCTCCCTGGTCCTGTCAGAACAGATGGGTGCAGCTCCTCCCCCTGGGTCAGGTTACAGGGAGGAGAGAGACACTGCTCCAGTCATTATGTGTGAGCCCCGCACTTAAGACCCTCCACTGCGCTCAGCTACAGCTGCTGCTCAAACCAAACACACACACACACACACACAGGCACGCAGACACAAGCAGGTACATTCAGACACACACATGTAATTAGACATATGCTCACATACACACAGACAAGTATTCACACACTCTCACACACACACTTCACACACAAACATTGACAGAAACACAGACACACACAGAAACCCTAATATACACAAATAGACTTACACAAAAAAATCATTTCCAACACTGAAGACATTACACACACACACACACACACACAGAGAGAGACCAAAAAACAAACAACTCTTTTCGACAGAGGCATCTCCATTCACCTATGTACATATTGACAGCACGTCTCATTGTATCCGGAAGGCTTAATTTCATGTGCAGAAACTCTTCCTGACAGCTCTCACTGTCAGTGGGGTGAGAATGCAGCTGTCTTCCACCTGAGTTGCTTGATGGTCTTGGTGAAAAAAAGGGGAGAAAGCAGCCTGCTGATACAAACACCATGCAGTACATGTGTGTGTCTGTTTCAGTATGTGTGCATGTGTGTCAGTGTGTGGGGGCATGTGTGTATTTGTGTGTGGGGGAGAGAGAGAGAAAGAAAGAGAGTGTGTTTATGTGAGTGTGTGTGTGTGGGGGGGGGGAGGTGAGTGTACATATGTACTCTGCGTGTGTGGGGGGGGGGGGCATGTAGGATGAGTGTGGTGTGACGAGGAGTGAATGATCTACAGTGAGTGGAGCCGCAGGGCAGACATTAATGCACCTTTACCCAGGAGTAGCGCCTCAGGGCCCACAAAATCTCTCCCCCACAAAGCCCACCGTCACCCCAACACCCCCCACACACTCCCCCAACACCCCCCGCTCTCCCCTTAGCCCTGAGCCTGAGCGGAGGAAACATTCATCCCAGCACTGCACTGATGCTCAGGCCACACACCAGGCACCAGGCCTGCCTCACCCATTACCAACGCATCCTGCTAACCTCTCTGCCCTCTGACCTTATTGCATCCTAATCACAGTATTATGTGAAATATTTGCAATTATCACTTGTCATGTGTCCAATTACTCAGGTTCTGGAAAGTCAAGACCAATGAGCAAATCAAAGATATTTCTAATTACTTTTTATTTATTATTACTAATTACTTATTAGAATACTAACATTTTATGACTACTACTAACTAACTTCAGGAGTACATTATTATTAGTAGTAGCAGTAGTAGTATTAGTATTATTTTATTAATATGTATGAGGTTTTGTTTTTGTTTCAGTCTGTTGCAGTAGCATTAAGTTAAGTACACAGAGGTACTGTACTTTTGAGAGAAAAAGGTATTATCGAAAAATACACTGCATCCCTGTGTGTCTAGGTGTGCATGTAACATTTATGCACCTCCACAGCAGGGGGGTCTTCTGCTCAAAGACTTACTGGTGAGGTCAATGTCTATGTCAGCAAGCTTGAAGAGTGGTGCCACCTCATCCATGTAGACCCGTAGGGCCTCCTTCTTGTGACTCATGGGGTTCACAAAGACCTTCAGCGACCGGGGCCTGTTCCGGAACCCTGAGAGAAAAGAGGGAAAAAATAGAGATCGGGAGGGACAGAAAGAGACAGATCGGGAGAGAAAGAGAAAAAGAAAACGAGAGAGAGAGCTTATTGAGGGCAAGATTTTATTCAAGAAAGAGACAGAGACAAGCTTGCTAAGGGTATTTTTATAATGAGAGTCCCCAGTGGCATTTACTTTTAAGAGGGCCATTTCTCCATCTGTTTATGGAGAACCTTCCACCATAATCTTCCCTTTCAAACATGGCTGCTCATCATGCAGTGTCTCTACAGGAGCCGTTAAATGAGTTCTCATCCGACTGCCGAGAAGCTTGAGCGCGTTCCCCTCCCATCAACGCGGCCTCTGTCTCCGCGTCTCCTTGTGTGGTGTTTGGCTGTAGGTGTGACACTTTGCTACAGAAATCTCTCTCCTGCAGAGTGAGGGGGTTTCGCTCTCCTCCAATCCAAAAGGTCAGAGCACTGCCTCTTGTTTACAGCGCCTGAACCGCAGCCAAGATTGAAGGAGAGTCATGAATAAAAACAGCCCCTGGGCCCCCTCCTCTCCCTCTCTCTGTCTCTCTCTCTTTTTCTCTCTCTCTCTCTTTCTTCCTCTGTCTATATCAGTCTCTATCTCTCCATCTTTTGGCCCCTATGTTGAGCATCCACTGCAGTGGAAAACGGGATCATAATTAGTCAGATTTAGGAAGCGTTCCCTCCTGGTCTTCCTGGAGTTTGGGGATGGGGGGTGGGGATCGATGGGACCCCTTCCCATATCCCTTCTCTCTGCCTCTCCCATTATCCCTCTCATCACTCTAATCCGGCCCCCGAAGGTCCCGACCTCGTCCTGTCCCGCCTAACGAGCCGCCCGCCCGCCTACCAGCCCACCAGCACGTCACCCTGGGCCTGGTCCCCCATCCATTCATCCGGGCCCCGCTGACACCCAGCCGCAGTGGGCCTGAAAGTGGAGGAGGAGGTGGTTGGGTGGGTGGTGGGGTTGTTGGGTGGGTGTGAGCCCCAGGTCACGGTTCAAACACAGGCTGAGAGGGGGACACAGGGGAGACAGGGTCCTACAGGACAACACTGGCAGGGCACGGGAGGAGGCTGGGGAGCAACTGGGGGTTAGTGGTGGTGGTGGCGGTGGTTGAGGGGATTGAGGGGGGGGAGGTAGTGGTGGTGGCGGGGGTTGGGGCGGGGGTTTGAAGGGATTTTGGGGGGAGTACTGGAGCAGGTGGGAGGAAGAAGGCAGTGGGGTGGCAGAGCTGAGAGATGAGGCCCAGGAGGGCGGGAGAGCAGGGAGAGGAGGTGATGGTTTGGAGCCATGATGATGATGAGGAGGAGGTATTCTAATTGCAGAACTGAACGGCAGCGGGAGGGGAGACGTTGGAGGAGGACCGAGCAGAGATGCCTGGTGCCGGACTTCAAGTCTGCGGTCCTCCTACTGGGGCCCTGCTCTGTACTGCACCACATCATACCATACCCCACACCACAGCATGCAATACCATACCTTACTATACTGTGGTGTACTACCCCAGGCCGCTGTGCTGCTGTGCTGTTGTGAGACCATCTCGAGCCAAGGGAGGGCTGAGAGGCAGCACCACACTGGGGCCCTAGAGGGAGCAGGTGCAGGAGTGCAGCTCTTCTCCTCCTCCTCCTCCTCCACCTCCTCCACCACCACCTCCTGCTCCTCCTGCTCTTGCTGCTGCTGCCGTTGATGGTCGCCGAGGCTCAGGAGGCAGCAGCAGGAGTCAGGCGCTTCCAAACAGCCCACAGCCAGACCGAGGGCCCAGGGCCCACACAGCCTAGGCTGTCTTTTACAAACATACCCCCACACACACACACACATGGCACATACACTCACCGATGGCACGCAGAACTGGGAGCACTGTGGGTAAACATACACTACACATGCACACACACACATAGAGAACAGCATGCAGACAAAACACACACACACAGACACACACACACACCAAATGCAGAACACTGTGTGTAAACATACACACCACACACATGCACATACAGCATATGCACACATGGTCAACAGTCAAGTAACACAAAGAGTAGGAACATTGGAGAGCAACAGACAACAGTGTAAGATAAGAGTACTCTAATATCTGCCAGTATTTCTGTGCATAGGGACCCAACATACACACATGCCAGTCTCCATACACACACGTCTCACAACATACACACATGCCACATAATGTAAACACAAGGCGTGAGGAACAACAGTATTTCATGTAATCTTTTCCAAGTACAGTGCAGTGACGTGCACAGTGTCAGCTACAGTGAGTCTCAGTGTGTGTTATGTAAGTGTGCTCTGATAAAGTGTCAAATTACAGTTAATTCTGATCCACTGACGCCAGCAAAGCTGTGTGTGTGTGTGTGTGTGTGTGTGTGTGTGGCAGCAGTGCCTGTTGTTTATAGGCAGTAATGTTCTCTTCCACATTAACCATGCTCAAGCCAGATGAAGACTGCTCTGAAAACCCAACTAAACTGTGCTTGTGTGTGTGTGTGTGTGTGTGTGTGTGTGTGTGTGTGCGCGCACGCATCCGTGTGTGTGTGTGTGCACGCACCCGTGTATGTGTGTGTGTGTATGCTCCCATGTGTGTGCGTGTGCGCACACCTGTGTGTGTGTGTGTGTGTGTGTGTGTCCTGCACCTCCATGTTACTATGGCACATAATCCCGTGTTTGTGTGAGCGTGGCAGCAAGGCCCACACCAGTGGTCAAGCACTGAAAGGCGATACTGAGAGTCATGTGTGGCCAGAGTCAGGTTTCTCCATCATCAAGATCAACAATAACTCTGCCTACTGTTCATACTAGAGGATACGACAACCTGCAGTTCCCCCAACCAATCCACATGACCTGGGCGTGTTGTGCTTTTTTCATTAAACAAACAAGTCAGGGTGACCTTAGTGTGGAATGAATGAATTTATCATTGTACAGAGGAAAGAAAAAAGGCAAAAGTGAGAGATGTTTCAGTACAATTAAGTTAAAAACCTAAATCTCAGCCCAGGTTATGACTCTGTGACCGCCCGCCATGTTTCTCTCTAAGCGGACCATGAGTGCTGGTGACATGCGTAAAATCACTGCTAATAAAATCACATGAATAATTAAGACAAACATGGGCGTTTGCTTGCTGCTGCCCCCAATGCTTGCTCCGTGAGGTCAGTAGCGTTCCTGGAGAGGAGAAGGATGATGATGATGATGCCTCCTCCTCTTCCTCCATCTCCCCCCATCTCCCAGTGGCATCCAAGTGGCTCTTAATGCCCTTCTACCCCCGAGGCTTGTCCACTCATCTCCCCTCCTGCAGGCTCCCAGTACTGTGACTACATCTGTCTCTGGTCCACCTGCCGGCCCCTAAATTCTCTCCCCCCCGCGTCCACCCCCACCCCCTCCCAACTCCTTCCCTCCTCCACCTCCCCAATCCTCCCGTGGTAGAGACCTGATGGAGGTGCTGTGGTCACTGCTCAGGAGAGCATCTGCACAGGGCAGACCTGCTGCTACTGCTGCTGCTGCTGCTGAGGGAGACTCCACCCTTCGTCCTCCCCTTCCCATTCCCGTCTCATCCCCCCGGAGGAGATCATTTGGCACCGGGGACTACTTTCCTCGTAATCATCAGTTAAATTACCTGGGCCACCGCGTCTCGGGTTGCACATTGATCTGGGTGACAAACGCAGCCTTGCTGAGATTGCCAGTAAGAGACATGGTTATAATGGCTATAATCGGGGCAAGCCATGCAACAGGAAATAAATTGGGGGTTGTGTGTGTGTGTGTGTGTGTCTGGATGTATGGATGAGTAAAATGTGAGTGTGTGTGTGTGTGTGTGTGGATGTATGGATGAGTTAAAGTGTGAGTGTGTGTGTGTGTGTGTGTGTGTGTCAGTCATTTATCATTTATCCAGTCTGGGTTTTATCTGATGCCGGTGTGATCTAATTATCTCTTCTATCTTTCACAGATAACTAGCGTAGCTAATCTGTAGTTTTAGGAGACTTTATAACTGGAAAAAATGAAATGAAATTGGGAGTAACTCGCAGAGAGTTCAGCACAGTGTGCTCCATTGACAATACTCTGAAGGGCTTTGGGAGGTGCAGGGAATATTTACTAATCCTTAGGAACAGATGTCTTTTTTTTCTATGAAAATCCCTTGCTGGCGCATGGACAGACGAACAGACACACACACAGACTGACTGATGGACTGGGTGTCTGAGGCTGGCTGCCTGTAGAGGTGCCCTCTCAGAGGTCAGCATAGCCAGGAGTCTTGGTTCTGGGAAAGGTCACGTCTTTGGAGGCCTGGATTGGGCTAGGCCTAAAGGGAGCACAGGATTTTATTTGTGAACGTGTGTGTGTGTGTGTGTGTGTAGATGAGGGCATATCAGTGGCAGTGAAACTCGGGAAAGCAAGGTGAGATCCCTCACCATCCCCTTTTCTCTCTCTCTCTATCTGTCTCTCTTCCCTCTCTCTCTCTCTCTCTCTACCCCTTCCAGTCTCATCTCCTCCGCCGTCTTCTCCTCTTCTGGGCGCGTGGCCTCCATACGGGGGGCCAAACACCCAGACGCCTCTTCAGATCCGCTGCCAAACTGGAGCATCTGGCGCTGTGTCAGGAACTGGCATTAGCGCGCATTAGCGATGGGGGAGCTCCCCCCCTAAAAAAAAACCCTCCAGCCCCCCAGTCCCTCTCCAGATTTTTCCCCTGAAGCAGGGGGGGTTGAAGAGGGGGGGGATCACTGGGCAGGATCTGCTCCTAAGCCCCTCTGTGTGGGGAAGAGGGGAGCCAGAGCCACTGGGACTCGGCGGGTCAATACAGATTTCAGCATTCCAGATTATTCCACTGATCCTCTGTCCTCCAGTCTATTCTAGTTATGAATATAATTGACAATGTATAATTAGTTAATTTAATTGCTGCCCTAACGCACAGCTCTGGTAATTAAAGTCTGGATATAGGTTTGTCAGAGTTAGTGCCAAAAATATAATGGGTCATGATTGTGCACGCAATTCACATGTAATGTATGTCAATGATGGTCATTTCTTCAGGAGCTGTGGTATAGTTTTAGGATGAATCTGTGTCAGATGGTGGAGTTGTTTTGGTACACGGTGCTGTGACACCAGTGCTCTAAAGCCTTCCGTGGCTCCTGTTGTGTTGCTTGTGTGTGTGTGTGTGTGTGTGTGTGTGTGTGTGTGTGTGTGTGTGTGTGTGTTTCTATGTATGTGTGTGTGTTCAGCAGACCTTCACGTGAGGGAGAAACACAGTGACATGTGTCCCTGAGCTGCCACAATGGCAGATAACACCTTTAGTGAGTGTGTGTGTGTGTGTGTGTGTGTGTGGGAGAGAGAGTTAGTAGCGGTAGAGGGGGTTGCCTGGTGTGATTGTCAGAGAAATGAGGCAGGTCTGTGGGGAATTCGCTGAGAAAGCGACACGCAGCATTCTGGGGGAAAAGTGATACTTGCCATGATGCCACCAGCGCAGACGAGCATCTGGCGAGTTTTGCACCTCAGCCCCAGTGGAGAGCCCCGGGAACAGACGCTCTCACGCTCTCACTCATTTATACACACTTACTCATACACTCATTTACTCACTCACTCATTCACACACTTACTCATACACTCACTTACTCACTCACTCATTCACACACTTACTCATACACTCACTTACTCACTCACTCATTTACAGATTTACTCATACACTCATTTACTCACTCACTCATTCACACACTTACTCATACACTCACTTACTCACTCACTCATTTACAGATTTACTCATACACTCATTTACTCACTCACTCATTCACACACTTACTCTTACACTCACTTACTCACTCACTCATTTACACACTTACTCTTACACTCATTTACTCACTCACTCATTCACACACTTACTCATACACTCGTTTACACACTCACTCGTTTACACACTTACTCATACACTCACCTACTCACTCACTCACTCACTCATTCATTCACATACTCACTCACTCATTCATTTACACACTTACTCATACACTCACCTACTCACTCACTCATTTACACACTTACTCATACACCCACTTACTCACTCACTCATTTACACACTTACTCATACACCCACTTACTCACTCACTCATTTACACACTTACTCATACACCCACTTACTCACTCACTCATTTACACACACACTCATTTACACACTTACTCATACACCCACTTACTCACTCACTCATTTACATACTTACTCATACACCCACTTACTCACTCACTCATTTACACACACACTAATTTACACACTTACTCATACACTCACTTACTCACTCACTCACACTCAGAAATACATTTGCTCACTCACTAACACAATCATGAGCTCATTCACTCAGACACATACACAAACACACATAAAAGACATGTACACATGCTCACTTAGTCACACTCACTCTTTCACTCCTGGACACTTCACTAATCTACATCCATTCCCTCTCATTCATTCATTCATTCATTCATTCACTCATTCATCTTTCCAATAACTAACTCCCTCATTCACTGACTCCCTCGTTCTCCTATGTCTTCACTCACTCTTCCAGAAACCTCCTGCTTCCTCTTCTGGAGATGCTTCTCACAGTCAGGCCTCCCCACACACACCATCATCATCAAAACACTCAATTTATGAGAAAGTGATTTAAAAAAAAAAAAAAAACAAGCAAACGGTACACATACACACACACACATACACAATGTTGAAATGATGTCCAATCATTAATTGGCTTCTTGGTTAGGTCTGTTTTGAAACAGCATGTGTTTAAACGGCAGGTCTCAGGCCTGAGCAGACATAGGAACAATAACCACCAGAGGGTATCTTTGACCGGCATCCATTGTGCTCCATGCGGATGCGGATGGCGAAACGAGGGGCAAAGGTTCATTGTGGTGCTAAACTACAGTAAGTGGGCCGTGGGCGACTAAGCGCTAAGCGCTAAACACTATACACGAGAGAGACTGATAACTTCCAGCCAGTCCGGGGAAGAAAAGGGTCTCCATGGCTACGCCGGTGTGACTTAATGGAAAACCTGTTAATGTGTAACCCCATACACTTAGGCACGCTGGCTGAAAAAAAGAAAAAAAAACAGAATGTAAATGTCATTCAGCGACTTCAGCATCTACAATAGCTGTCCAAAGGCTGAGGCTCATTCTTTCACCTTACATACCAAAAGAGCTTTATTATTTTCTTTCTTTCTCTTGTTTTCTTCTCTTTCCCCCCTTTATCCTGTTAAACAACCGAATGCGATTTTATACAGCATGCACACATACTCAACCCTGAAAGGTGCGTCGGTCGCCATAAAACTCCAAATGGACACAATGCTGCGTGGATCAAGAGGATGGGCCATTTGCTGAACCCCACGAGTCTCACCCTTTCTCTGACCCACTCCCCCCTCCCCCACCTTCTTCTTTTCTTCCCAGCGCAGGCCTTTGCCACGGGGACAATAAAAGTTCAGCTTGATGCTGGAGTGTGACCACGCACTTTGACAAGAGCACCAAGGCCACATTATCAGGGGCCGGAGCCATGCGACTGCCGCGTCTCTTTGCCCTCGGCCCTGCAGTCCTCCTGATTGACCTGCCCTGGCTGAAAGCTGCCTAATCTCTCAAAGAAGGGTTTATGTATATAGAAATACAGATTCGGTGCAGAGGCAGCAGCAGCGTTGGCAGACAGTGTATGGTTGGGGGGGGGGAGATGGGGTGTCTATCAGATGGACGGGTTGTAACGCCACCCACTCACCCACCCCCCTCATACAGGTGCTACCATTGTTCAGGGAGACCCAGAGCCCTGATCTCACCACACGCTTGCCGTTGGTGGACCTCTGGCCCTGGACCCTGCCGCTGGGGCCCATAATCTACTGCCCCCTTCCCTCAGCCTCTCAGCTGGACCAGCCACACCTCATGTGTCACCGCACATCTCATGGCCTGTCAGGACGATGGCCTCTGACAAACCCCATCCACCCCATCCATACACTGCACGCCCCCTGGCCAGCTCAACAACTGCCATTCAGTCCACGTTCTTTGCAGAGTGAAGTAAAATAAAATTTAAAAAACAGTATTAGAGTGGGAGAAGGGTGGGGGTGTGGGGTTTGTGAGTGTGTGTGTGTGTGTGTGTGTGTGTG
This sequence comes from Tenualosa thibaudeaui, assembly GCA_027481765.1. NCBI lineage: Eukaryota > Metazoa > Chordata > Actinopteri > Clupeiformes > Clupeidae > Tenualosa > Tenualosa thibaudeaui. The sequence continues at coordinate 1,164,478 of JAIFZK010000228.1, read as the reverse complement.
TGTGTGTGTGTGTATGTGTGTGTATATGTGAGTGTGTGTGTGTGTGTGTGTGTGTGTGTGTGTGTGTATATGTGAGTGTGTGTGTGTGTGTGTGTGTGTGTGTGTGTGTGTGTGTGTGTGTGTGTGTGTGTGTGTGTGTGTGTGTGTGTGTGTGTGTGTGTGTGTGTGTGTGTGTGTGTGTGTGTGTGTGTGTGTGTGTGTGTGTGTGTGTGTGTGTGTGTGTGTGTGTGTGTGTGTGTGTGTGTGTGTGTGTGTGTGTGTGTGTGTGTGTGTGTGTATGTGTGAGGTTACATTGCACCTTTTGTGCCCCATGTGTCAGCTGAGACCCCCCTCCTCCATTGTGTACCCTGCTGAGGGGCCTCCATGGGAAGATGGGGGCCCAGGATGCACCAGGCTGCTGTAACAGGTGAGCCCTCCTGTAATCCAGAGCAGGCTGTCTCTCCTACACACACAAACACAGACACACATACACACACACACACACTCCCTCAAGGGAGAAGGGCTTCAGCAGTAGCATCACATCCACCACTGACTTCCCAGCCAGTAAAACAACAGAGATAATCCTCCTGTGGAAAAACCTGAGCAAAGGAGTGTGTGTGTGTGTGTGTCTCTCTCTGTGTGTGTGTAAGTGAGAGAGAGAGAGAAAGAGAAATGGTGTCAGAAAGAAAGAGGGAAAGAGAGAAAGCATCAGCATCCTTTATGAAGCTGCATTGTGTGATCAAGGTGTCATTTGGGTGGGTGGTCATGTGCACTCACCATGTGGTGCATACGAGAACCTAATGTTGTGAGAGACACCACCCTCCCTCTCTCTTTCTCTTTGTCTATCTCTCTATCTGTTTTTCTCTCTCTACCAGGCCTGAATAAAATGAGCCCAATAATACTGACAGGCTCTAATGAGGAAGAACAAGCTCTGCTGTGTAAATACACCAACATGATCGCTTAGAAGATACCAGAACAATAATGAAGCCTCTCTCTTTCTCTCTCAATCACTCTCTCTCTCTCTCTCCATCACTCTCTTCTCCACATCCTTCTAGTCATCAGGGGTGTTGCCATCTCCGGCATCTGAGGAGAGATGCACACATGTCTGATGGCTTCATCTCCAATTTCAGAGGTCGATCCAAGGCTACTAAAACAGCTTGCCAGCATCAAAATGTGCTCAGTGAGCTCCAATGGTTGTCTTTTGTGTATGCGATGTGTGAACGCACGTGCATGCATGTGTGTGTGTGTTTTTTTTTTAGTCCTCTGCACAACAATAAATAAGGGTGTTCCTCGTCCTTTAGGCCCCCTCAAGGCATTTTATTTTAATTATGTTAATGAATTCATGTCAAGTACAAAGTACTGGCGGCCCTCTCACCAAAAGCTCCTTGGTGATGAAAAAAGCAAAAAAGCAAAAAGGGTTTAAAATCCTTACAAGGCTGGGAGGACAGGGCCCCGAAAAACAAGGTCTGTGCCAAAACCTACACTAGCATGAGCCCCTGGGCCATGTGCAATGAGCTGAAGGTACATGCCGTCCACAAAGGAGTACAGGCACATACACACACACACACACACACGGTTACACTCAAACATTGTCACACAAACACAAAAATGCACACACACACACACGTACAAACAAACACAGTTACACTCAAGCATAGTCACACAAACACAAAAATGCACACACGCACACTTTGTGTCTCTTTCTCACTCTCACTCTCACTCTCTCTCTCTCTCTCTCTCACACACACACACACACACACACGTGTGTGCACTCTCACAGTCACACTCATTCACACAAATACACTGACAATCTCCCTGTCAATACACTGACTCACACATACGCAGGTACTCACTGGCTTTCAAACACACACACACACACACACACACACACACCCACGCATGCACACACAGGTGTGCTTGGGCAGCAGAGTGTTATAATGATGAGCTGAGTGACTCACGTATGGCAATCCCCCATAATTCCCTGTGAGTACCGCACCTAGTGAACAGCATTGGTTACATCACCCTGTATTAGTTCTTAGCTAGAACTCCACAGATTAGATGACAGAGTACACTACACAACAGCACTATTATTCCCACGTCACACAGAAGCTTTCCTAGAAATGCTGGATGAGACAAAAACCATTGAGATGTTTTTTTTTTCTGTGTAATTTTTTTAATGCTTGGATTAACAGTTACAGCTTGTTTTTAAAAACTCAGATTAGAAGGGTGATGCCTACATGTGAGTGCTAAAAAAACTTTTTTTACTATATATATATATATATATATATATATATATATATATATATTTCAAATTCTAATAAAATAATAGTTGGACAAAAGGCTTCACGGTAGCATGTGAGGCGTAGCGCTGTCGCATTTACTCTGAATGAGGATTAGCGGAGATTACACATCTTCATTTACAGCGGCAGACACAGCAGTACTCCCTGACACTCGCTGTATTTTCTGATGACAAAGGATTTTAACGAACGTTGCTTTGGCTAATGCTGATGAAACCTTAGGGGATTTTTCAAAGCATGGAGGGAAGGGGAGGGGGGTGGTGGGGGTGTAGTCGGGGGGGGGGGGGTTGATGGGTTGGGTACAGAGTTACCAGTCTAGCCTGGCAACTGATTGTTCTTCCGCTCCGGCATCCTGTCAGTTACCCACTGATGCCACCCTTTACCCACCCCCCACTCCACCACCAATTCATCCACCTACCCACCCAGACACTTACCAGCTCCCCTCCCCAGGTTGGCTGAAGGGAGATGGCCCTTGCCTTACCACGTTGGAAGGGACACCTGTCCCTGGCTGGGCCCCCAAGCCCTGGCTGCATCTTGGCAGTTGCCACTACTGTAGGAAAGCAGATAATTACAAAAACTCCAGGGTGGCTGCGACCAACCTGTTTCTCTGCAGAGATCCAGCAGGTCCTCACGGCCAACACCTCCTCCTCCTCCTCCTCTTCCTCCCCCTCCCTCCCTCCCCTCCCCAGTCCCCCAGTTCCTCCTCCCACTCATCCTCGGTTGAGAGCCACGGGCATCTCAAAACACAGCGGACGTGCGGCGGCACAATGACATGCTCATCACACAAAAGAGCCAGCTTCACCTCCCCCTGCAACCACTCAATGAGAGCCACTGTGAACCCCGTTCCCCTCTCACCCTCTCTGTCCTCTCTCTCTCTTTGTCTCTCCCTCTGTCCTCTCCCTACACACACTCTCTCTCTCATTCTTTCTCTCTCTCTCTCTCTCTATTCTCTCCGCACCCTCCAGAGCCTGGAGCCTCCATGCAGTGGACCACCGCAGCTCAGCCACAGACCCCTCGGAGCAAGCCACTGGACTCGAGAATGAGACATAATAATAACGGTAATAACGATAATAAACACTAACAACAGCAGTGGTGGCAGGAGCCACCCAGTGAATCAGTCTCAGACTGTTACACCACACTAATGCCTGTGTCTTGGCTGGGCATGAACAAGGCCTTCCCACTCAACATTCAATTTGCATTAGCGGGGGGCAATAAAAACTGCAAGTGGCAATGGATGCATTGCCCCCTGTCTTTTTTTTCTTTCTTTTATAGAGTGGAGTCTCTTTAAAGCCACTGAAATGACACCCAATTAAAGTGAAAGCTCGGGAATGTTTGATTTTCTATTTTGGCATGTGCAGCGACTTTGATTACTGCTCCGAGGGCGATGGGTTAAATTGGGCAGCAACAAAAGCAAATTGCCACGCTTAGAATAAAACATAACACACACACACACACACACACACACACACACACACACAGATAGAGAGCCAAGCATTGTCAGAACTAATTATGACAACATTAGAGTGTCACATAGCCTATGATGTGTAAAACCTTCTGACACTGTTAAATTAAAATTTAAAACCTAAACCACCCATCCATGGTTATGTAGGCTATGTATTAGAACTATGAATGTCACCAGTTGGGACTTCTGCTAAAGGAACTCATGGCCTTTGTGCGAGAATCAATCTCTTTCAGAGAGTCAGTGGAGAAACCAGATAAAACATTGGGGGTTCAGGATCATTCAAATTGTATCGGTTCCTATTCTGCTTCCTATTCTATTCATTGATTGTGGTTCCTATTGACTCCCAATTTGGATTCCAAAATTTAAATAAATGTTTAGATAGAATGAAGTTAAACAGAAAGAAGTCTATGTCTCAAGCCTTAACTGTAAGAGAAAAAATAAAGAGAAGATTAAAAAGAAGATTTATTTAAAAGTAGTTCCACAGACATAAGCTGTCTTAAGCAGCTTATTAAAATAACTGCTGGTACTTGTTGTCTCTGACAAACTTATATTTTAAGTTCCTATATTTTGGTTCAATTTTGGACAGATTGCAGGTATCGGCCCTCCTGAGGCCCAGCTGCCAAACAGGCTGAGGTAATGGACTTGGGGCTCTGGGAGGAAACGCTGAGTTCACACTGTTTAAATAACTGTTCCAAATAAAACCTTGGAGTATGTCTTTTGATGAGTGCTGAAGTTTTTTCTTTCAATATTTTATTTTAATACAAGAAAGATTTCTAGAAAACATGAAAATGGATTCTTCAAAATTTGGGAATATAGTTGCAACAAATTATTGAGTCTTTCTCTAGAACATTCAAGCCACCTTTGTATAGCTTAGACGACAGTGTGGTAAGTAGACCTCCCATTGAGGCTACAGTGCTGTATGCAAACTTACCACTGAGCAAGACCTTGATATGTTTGAACCAGATCTCACAGTGGTCCACACTCAGGTTGTTGAGGTGGGTCTCATGGTCCTTGAGTTTGGTGCCCTTGCGTTTACAGTGGAAGAGGGTGATGCCCAGCAGCGTTCCCCCACTCTGTTGGCCAACCGTGCGCCGACGCTTGACCTTCACCGCAAACACATTCTTCAGCTCCACAAAGGTCTCCTTGTGTGGACCGGGCAGCTCTGCTGACACACACACACACACACACACACATGCACAAAACAAATATACACAGTTAAGCAATATGACAAAAGTGACAGTACCCATGGCCCACACACACACAAATACACACACAAAATGATTCAAACTTCAATACATATGATTACATATCATATTGCTGCATGGTTAGTTTCAACAGAAATTATGTAAAAATGAAATTCTCACATTCAAATTACTCACCAACAAAAACATTAATTAACTGAGAGAAAAGGTTGTGCACTGCTTTCTCTTAAAGTGCTTTTTAATCAAAACACACATCTTCAATGAGACTCATAAACAGTATCTACTTCCCAAAAAAAAAACATATTAATTTTGGTAGCGGGTGTGAAACATATCATGTCATGAAGGCAGTATTTATCTTTATGTATTATTCCTGTTGAAAGGATTTTGCTGTAATGAAGTGTTGACATGCACACAATCGCACACTCATCTTCACATTCAAATCCTCACATCCTCTGATGAGGGTGCAAAAAATAATAAAGCCTGAGAGGTAATAATACCTGACCTGTCTTTTCCTTCCTCCCTCCCTCCCTATCTCTCATACTGATGTGTTGACTACAGTCGGATCTCTTTTACTTTCTCAACCTTGAACATTAAAATGGTGACAGTCATCAGGCAAGCTCTGCTTCAGCTTCAACCTGACTGGGCTCTCTTCCCACAAATGCCACTTCCAAGTTGTCTGTCTGTCTGTCTTTGAGTCTGTGCGTCTGTTTGCTTCCCTCCCTGCTGCTTCCGCCACCGCTCTGTCTGTCTATCTGTCTCTCTGTCTGTCTATCTGTCGGGCCTAAATGTGTTCGCGTCTCCTCATGTGAAACCCTTTTCTTCATTAGCCGAGCCCCAGCCGCACCTCCGTGTTTCAGAACATTAACTACCCTCTCACATTACTGCACAGGACACCCTGCGCCATCTGTTCACACTCAGTCTGCCGCTCGGCTTTGCTCTGATCCACCACTTCTGCCACAACAAACTCACACAGCAGCAAGAGCAGCAGCAGAGCCACTCCATCTAGTCGACTTTAGCAGCGATGCTTTTCTGTCTGTCACACACACACACACACACACACACACAAACAGGGACTCACACCCACAGAAAATATAAACAGTCATATTGACATCCTCACACCCACACACATCCATGCAAATTCACACAAATTCACAGCGATATGCAGTAATGCACACACTCACAAAACACATACAAACACCCAAATATAATCATTTTTTGTCCCTTTCTCTGTCACACATACACACACACACACACACACACACACACTAATATGCCCACACATACCCCCAAAACAGTCAATTTAATTAGAGGGAATGAAGCTAATCTCTCCCGGCAGAGCAGTGGGCTGAGGGCTGACTGGGGCAGGATGACTAAACTGGCCCTTGTTCAGGACGAAGCACAGGAAGAGGAGAGAGAGAAAGAGAGAGAGAGGGAGGAAGGAAGAGAGAGACAGACAGGGAGGAAGGGAGGGGGTCCAAAAGAGAGATGCAAAGAGAGAGAATGAGATAAATGAGAGTAGAAGGAGACGAGAGGAAGGAAAAGCAGGTGGAAGAGAGATGGAGGGAGTTTAGGAAAGAAGTTGGATGACATGAGAGAAAGATGGATATGGAGAGAGAGAGAGAGAGAGAGAGAGAGAGAGAGAGAGAGAGAGAGAGTGGTAGAGCCCCTCCCCTGCTACATTACAGTAAGCCGGCGCCCTGTCTGAATCGGTCTTGGCACATCTGTCTGATGCAAACCGTAAACAGGATTACAGAAGGACTTATCTGCTTGATGCTAATTGTGCTGCCGCTTTCTACTCATGTCCACTCTTTCACGGCAACTGCTTTTCATGCAAAGTCTCAACAAACACTACAACAACTGTAACTACAACTACAACTATGAGCGTCTTCTCTCTCTCTCTCTCTCTCTCCCTCTCTCTCTCATTTCCTTTCTTTGAGGACTCAGCACTTGTGAGGGGCAGCCCGGACTGGATTGGTCTGTGTGTGTCTGAGCCCTTGGCAATGGCTATTTATTATTCACCCTCAATTAGGAGGAGTAACAGTTTGGTTTAAATGGGCTTAGTACAAAGCAGGAAACAAAGGGGGGGGGGGGGGCTGAAGAGAAAGTGGGCCAGAACAACATGCTGCACCACAGTTTTAACAATTCCTCACATTTCTTTAAAGTCTGTAACAATTTCACTTCATATTTCAAGTCTGGCACTTTTTTTTGTTATAGAAGAAAAGAAGGAAAGAAATATGAGGGGAAACTGCTGTACAAAAAGAATATGACAGCCTTTTGGATTTTGTCATGGTTTTTGTCAACACTAATCATCATTCCCCTTATGCAAAGATTTCACTCAAACAGCATACATGCTGTTCAACTAAATAAAAACAGATACTTATTGTTTCAGTTTAGCGCCAACTGATTAGATACCACAACATTACTGCAGCCATACAGGGCAAAAACACTCGCCCTTTATTATAGCTTGGTAACTAAAGCAGCAGTAACAGCCTTTGATATGTATGAATTTTGTATATATGTTGTATGTTGTGTATGTGTGTACTCCCTACATAGCTAACTGCTTTATGTATTATCTGTTTATGCATAGTCTCCTCAGGATGGGTTCCTGGCATAGACAACGACTCAAATCTGGCCTTGAGCAGCAAAAAGGCTAGAGCTGGAGTCTCCTACTAGATTTCTTCAAAGGCTGTCCTAAAAGACACAGTCTCAGACTCATGTCCACTTAGCCTCAGGGCGCAACATGTAAGGAATCCACAGCAGGTTGTATAATCAATATTCCATTGACATGGGCCACGGTGATGCACGAGAGTGCTGCAGCTCACATCAGTCATTTTCCACCAATAGCACGTCCGCCCCAATTTGTTTACAGCTTCTTAGCGCCAGGGCTCCCAGCTCATCTCGGAGAAAGGCTGTTGTCAGGAAATACAATAAAAGCCCTCTGCTTGCCAGCATTCTTAATCCCTGTGCCTTTCATATCCTTTAAGTATACTACTTGTCATCAGAGTGTTGACACGTGGGTCAGGCGACTAGGAGCGGTGCTTAGCACATGCCAGGGATGGGGAAACAACACAGACAAAATCTTCCACCAGGCAAACGTTTGAGTCTTTGTTCTTGTCTAGCTTTTTGTTTTTTTTTCCTTCTTCACAGGATGGTTTTCAAGTTCTCAATCTATAGTGCCTGAGTGGACACACCATGGGGGGGCCTTGCCTCTCTGCTGCTGGTGTATCTATGTCTGTGTGTATGTGTGTGTGTCTGTGTGTTCGCTCCAGGGCATGGCAGCTCAAATATAAGATGGGCCATATGCTCTAGGTCACTGCTCTGGACGAGCTAGTCTGTGGGCCAGATCAATATGACTGGTCTGGTAGCGCACCAGGTCAAATGACACTGAGACCACTCAACAGTCTGTCTCTGCTTGAACCTGCAATCTCCTGGGATCTTATCTCAGTCATTGACAAGTACATACATCCAGTGTGTGTCATGCACTTAGTTCCACCCCCATTTCAAAGGCCTCTTCATAAAGATTACAGAACTCTATATAAGGTTACTCATGCCAGCCAGGGTTTGTTTGAGATACACACAAAAGAACTTCTTTATTATTGGCCTTCTCTGTCCAATTAACAACTGTACACATACACTTTGCAATACTAATGTACACAAAATAGTAACTAAAAGTAATACATCATCTCAAGCAATTTTGTTATTAAATAGTTATTATTATTATTTTAGCAGTGTTTCTGTAATTGATCACAGATAAGGTCTTGTCTCATCTGTGACTGTAATAGCATTGTTGCTGATGTCAGTGATTTTTCAGCAAACAAGTTCCCCCTCTTCATCCTGCCAAGTGCCATCCTTTTTTTTTTTTTTTTTTTTACTTGGCGAACATGACTTTGATTTAAGATGACACGCCGGGCTCAGCCCCTCATATGGGTCACAGTGAGACGCGGGGGAGATTAAATAAAACTGTGCACTCTCCTAGAAAACTTTATTGCTTCCAGATGGATACAAGCTTCCTCTCAGCACTCCTGCCTGCCCGCCAGCCTGCCGAGGAGGAGGCGGGGGGCCACGTCGCCGTCGGCATGTCAACGTGCAATTAATGTATGGACAAAAGGAATCAATCCTACACCCTTCTCTAGAATGCTTTTAATCTAATATGCACTCACAGTCTAACAGGCACCGTTCAACACTGGTTGTTTCAAACAGAAACCTGATTAAGTATTGCATATGTGTATTACAAAGATTATTGTTTGTGTAGACTATGTGTGTGTAGATTATGTGTGTGTGCACACATGTCTAGGAGTGTGTGTTTCAGCATGGATTTTGAAACACCCCACTTAAATCTCTGTCTGTCACTATTTTTTGCAGGCGTGTTTTGAAAACTACCACACACTAGCACTGCTTATGCAAGCTGCACTCGACTTCCTCATTAGGACAAAATGGGGGATCATCTAATGTTTGCCACAAAAAGACCCTGCCTCTTTGTCCTGTACCAACCCTGCCCATTGTTGTAAGGGTTATGCATGGAGCCCCCCTCTCTCCCTCCCTCCTCTCAGCATATTTTCTTTTTTTTTGCAGATGAAACTAATACTGTGCGTTGACAAGTGTCCAAGCTCGGCTCACGGGCCGTGCCAGGCCTGCGTGCTGCTCTTTGCCCCCATGTTGTGTGGGGCCATGTGGTTCCCAGCATGGTGCCTGAGACCATAGTTTCCACCTGTGCCTTCGGAGGCGTGCGCGTCCAGACACACACACAGACAACACCAAAACCCAATATTTACATTTTTATATTGCCATTTCTCAGGGAGGGAGGAAGGGAGGGGTGTGTAGGGGTGCCCCTCAAAACAAACAAAGAAAACGACAGCGTCTGTTTGCTCCTTGTGTGCAATTACAGTATGACACTGTGTATCTCACTCTTAAAACGGAGGGGTCACCCATTCAGAGCCCTGGATGGGGTAAGGAGGGGGTTTGCTCTCGGAACAATTCAACTGATTAGGGTTTTTATTGCTGTAAATTGCAGAATAAATATAGATTTTTTCCCTTCATTCAAACAATCCTGTTGATCTCCTGAGACAATTAGCCTAGTGCTCTGGTTGTGTGCTTTCCCCTACTGCCAAAATACTTTTTGAATCTTTGTCATCATCTTTGTAAGTAAACAAAGATATTTAACTTGATGCATTGTGATATTTGATCTTTTTTTTAACTACTTGCCACAATAATAAACATCCTCAACAATCAATCTAAATCTCAAGATGGATACTTGAACAGCAACAATGAATTGCTTTGTTTGTTTTGTTTTTTGTTTGTTTGTTTGTTTTTTGCCCTGAGTATAGATTCTCATAATATGCAATTCAATCCTGTGATGGAGCCCATTTTCCTGAGCTGCTTTTAATTACTGCCGTACACCTGCCCCAGTGTGCTTTAGACCTGAGTCTCAGGTGTTGGTGAATGAACGGTGCATGACTTGGCATAATGAGGACTGAGGATGCTAATGACACCTTGCTTTGTCAGTCAAATGTCTCTTTTGCTTTTCTGGGGCCGGGGCAAGGAGAGGGGGGATGGGGGAGGATGGGCTGGGAAAAACACTGTAAAACTAACACACACACACACACACACAGAGAGAAGGAGAGAGACTAAGCAAAAGAAAGAAAATACTGAGCTGCCAAAGCATAATCACAAGTGATGTCAATCGAACACTGAGATTTCTCACGTACATTTTACAGTGTAATGTTTACATGTTCTGCTTCTATCCTCACAAACATAGTGACCAAATTATTGAGTATAACTTTGTGTAGCATCTGCACTGAATTTAACCTAGTTTAATCTCCTCCAGGCTACAGTCCTAACAGATTTGGGGAAAAGTCTTGCTGAAATATTCAACTTTTGCTCCTGTGCTTCCAGACATGAGAGGCTAGGCCTGCAGAAGCTCTATGGAGCAGTCCGAGTCAGATATCTGAGGACTAGCTAGTTACACCAGTGACATGAGACCAGGCTGAGGACCCCGAGGAGTTCAGCTGACCTCAGTGGTCAACAAGATTCCATGGAGTTGTGGAGAAAAACAGGTCACTTAAAATCTCACATCAACACAGCAGCATAGATAAAATCTCCAAGCACTTTCAAAACTGCCTAATAGGACCAGTCCACGGTATACATGATACAGATATCATTTTTTATGATTAAATTTAAGCTGGCAAGGCCCCAAATCCTATAAACTGTATTTTTGTACCTATATTGCATTTTTTGTTTATACCATAAAAACAGCTATCTGGGAAAGTATTCATTTATTATATTATATTATATTATATTTGTTTTGGTGAGGAAATATTAAAAAAATAACTATCAATCAGTCTCTCTCTCTCTCTCTCTCTCTCTCTCTCTATATATATATATATATATATATATATATATATATATATATACATATATACACATACATATGAATGGGAGATAGACAGATAGATAGATGGATAGATAGATAGATATACATTTTTAACATAAACATACAAACACAATCTGTGTGCACTGTACATGATCCCTGGACCAACAAAGAAAATATGCACAATTTCATTAACAGGTAAGCAGGAGGCAGCAGCTATCTATTCTGGAAATTCATTCTAATTTTTAAAAAGGAGGTCATGGACATAAAATCCCCCAGTGCATTAATGTGTATGTTAAGATTACAGTCATAAAAATATCTATTTAATCCGGCTCAAATCTTCACTTTAGCATCAACATATTCCATATTGATACAGTAAACAAAACAAGGCAGAGCCCTCTACATGTGCTTACAGACAACACCCTCATCGGGATCCTTACTGTTTTTCTGCATTGTGTTCTCAGCATCCTGCCATTCTAGAGTTTCATAGGTCATGTTCTGATTTTACGGGACATTTAATCTACTGTTCCACAATCCCAAGAACACATGCCATACAAGACAATAAGGGAATCCAGTGCAAACTGCAGGTATTAATCATTGAGACATATCATCACCAAGTAGCAAAGAGTAATAACACTCAGACAATAAGAAAGAAAGTCGACAAGTTAACACGAAGAGGAGGCGTATCGTTACACTGGGCTCAGGTCATTGCTAAGAGACACTTACATGTAAGGGTAAAGAAAACACAAACTGACAAGACACCAACGCAGCAACACGCCCACAGTGGGAACATTTGTTCTTGGATGCTGCAGCATTTCACACCATGGTGTGAGAACAACAAAGAAAGAAGAAGTCATGAAATGTCAGATTTAACATTTTATCTGTCTGTTGCAATTTTGAAATGGCCTCTTTAATGGAAGAATAGAATAACTATATTTGGCATTTAATAACACAATATTGCAAAGTGATTTATTGTCCAGTTCCGCAGAAGAGGGGGATGTTTTGATCCTCTACCCCTAAGCAGAACAGAATCACAAAGCCGTCAAATACAACAACCCAGCATATCAGCACTGGTGTGTCATTTTTTGGCAGTTTCATGATAGCATTTGGTAAAGGCCATAGGGGGTTATTAGATGGATGCTTTCTGTGTAATGAGAGTGCTGGCTTAATAACATTAGCTTGGATCACAGATAAAAAAAGTACTGTCTATAAAGCTTAAGCAAAATAGGGCTCCTCTTACACCAGGCACTGCTAGGGCTTTTGAAGGCCCTACTCAAAAATAACATCACAAAGAGATACATGCTTCCGCTTCAAACTTCTGCATGTGAATCAAACCAAGCCGATGTCTTTTTCTCCTCATCGATGAAACACTTTCACTTCATGATCAACCGCAATGCGTCCGTTCATCCTCTGTGCCACCAAAAGCAAACAAGAGTCACTTTCCTGGCACAGAGTGGAAGGAAAGGAATCAAAGTCAAGCAAGACACAGAGTACTCTGTGTATTAATATTGATATAATAATATTTAAGTTCAGAAGTGAAAGGAAAGCTTGAATGTTTAGGGTGTGCCAATGCATGGCTTTAATTTGGCTTTTAAATTAAAGCATGTCAAGATGTCCACCAGTTTAGAAAGAAACACATGCTTTGTTAGATTCATTAGTGAGTGCGCTGGCATATTGAAAAGGCTACCCTGCAAAGAGGAAGTCATATGTTTATCTTCTTGTGCAGTGATGCAGAAAGTAGTTTTTGAGTATCATTTACTTGGACATTTGCTAACTTACCACAAGACTAGCAGATGCCCTACTTTAGGTGGTCACAACAGTGGACTGGGGTCTATTACCAGCACATCTGTCACATAGGGCTTTTTGGCATCAGTACATTTTTTTTCCTAGCAACCTTTTAGTTTCTGGATGCAATGATAGCCTACCTAGAGTGTGAAAACAGGCCTCCGCATGATAAGATAAAGTACAGGATAAGAATAAGAATAAAAACATAAACAGTTTATCTTGGATAAGTCCAAATTTTGCACTGCTTATCACATAACAACCATTGCAATCATGGTATTATTTGTTTATTTATCCTTATCTAAGATGTGTTGTGCAACAATGTCCCATTAAATAAACGATAGGAGCCACAAATTAATTCTGGATATCTTGTCATTAGAGGTTTGCGGTAGGCCTCTCTCGCCAAAACGTTTTCTGATTGGTTGTAACTAGATTGGAGAAAGGTCTTGTGCTGACACCAGGGGGGAAAGCATGACAGGGCATAGGCTAGGCTACTTCTAAATTCATGGTCGGCCACTGCCTGTCTGGACTCTTTTCCGAAATGTAAACATCGGCTAATTACTCGGCTAAAGATCCGTAATCCCTGTTTGTGCCATTGGCTACTTTGCAGTCACATCTAGCAAGCGAGTTTCGCGCAGGTTTGATGCGGAAATGCTGCTGCTGTCTTCGATAAAGTAGCCTAAAAAAGAAACAGAAGCTAATTGTCATGGAAACAGAGAAAACACTACGCAGCTCACCTGTAGGGGTTTCGGGTTGAATGGGAGTCCATGTAACTCGCGATGCAGTTAGAACTACATCATGACTCCGTTTTCCTATTTGGAAAATTCCCCTAACTATCGGTTCGTCATTGTTATTTTGAGTGGAGTCGCTTGGTAGATTTTCGGTCTCAGAGGGCGCCTCGGTGCTTAACTGAGGGGCTGAAACGGAGCGTTTACCGCCTGTTTGTGGCTTCCTCTTTTTCTTTTTCTTCTTAACACGATGGCTCGTATCTACGGGAGACACCGGTTGCGTCTCGTGTAACTCTTCCTGACTCTCTGACCATACTCCTAAGACGTTGATCGACTTTCGGGGACTTTCAAACATTACTTCTCTGTTTACGGTAACGTTATCTTTCGACAAGTCCACTCGGTCAGCGCGCTCCCGCTTGCTGGGATAAGCGGTTCTGTGAAACTTCCTTTCCCTTCCTTCCTTTGCGCTTGGACTCCCTTTGAGGCGCGCGCCCCCGCAGAGCGTACCTTTCATTCTGGTCACGCGCTGGCTACTTTTCACAATAGCCATGTCTGTTGTGAACACCTTCAAGTGTGTCTGACTATGCAACACTTAACTTGTCAATAAAACTTGAACATAAGAATATTATGCATGTTAAGCTATTTATTTACGCCGCCGTAAAATATGTATTTTACATGAAGTCGACCATTTCAACAATTGGTTGTCAGTTTCCTGAATGACTTAGCAATGTTGCCAACAACATTTAGACCACCTGCGATTAATATCACCCACTTCAATAAACATTAACTTATCAACTAACCGGGGGTGCTGTTAACGGGAGGTGTTTAGCACCCTGGACAGTTCCTATAAGGCTGGCTGGGACGCAAGACAAGTCCGCCCTACGACGAGAGAGTCAGCGTGGATGCCTGCATCGCAATCCAGTGAACTAGGCCTATTTGTTTTGTTTGCGGTTCTGACTAAACACAGAATTTCATCGAGTGATTCAATAGTCACATATATAGTAGATAGGCTTAGCAGTTGACTGTTAATACAGGTTATACGCTATTATTTGCACTCAGTTCCTAAAAGTTTTAAGCCTGCACCCCTCAGACACACACTCTTCAGTGATAAACCTCAGTCTTCTTCGACGGGACACAATATCGCTTGTTCTGCCTGATTCCCTCAGCTAGCTCTTCCACAGATTTCATAGACAGATTCGATTATCCGTATTAGTAGTGATGATCATCGCAGTAAAATAGCTTCGATAGAAATAAACATGCAGAACATCCACGCAACAACCTTGACGTGAATTGTGTTGTTATCCCATTGGGTTATATGTATTGGTTTATGCAGTGAGTGTTCATGCATAAAAAAGATCATTTTCATAAATTAAAACCTCCCCTGCAGAAGTAACATCTGTGCCTCTCTCACTTAGCATAAAAGATTGTGGCACGCACGAGAATGCCCACTAAATGACTGCAGCAATTCGTGGCGTGGCGGAAAATCTTTAGGTCTGTCCTTGAGGCATTCGTGTACATCAATCATAAACCTTATATGTATTCACTATTTCCATGGAGTCTAATTTTAAGGCTAAACTCGGTTTCTTTGCCACATTTCTTGCTCTAGCACTGAGTGACAGTTAGCAGATTGTGATCATGTGTTTAACATTATCCAAAGTGATTACCACTTGAAACCCCCTATGCGTGGAATCGGAATGCGTTCGGATAATTCCACTAAAAAGAAACAGAAAGGGAAAAAAGAAATACATTTATGTCAAATAAATAAGCCATGTCGGACACAGGAAGTAGGCCAATGCCCTGCCAATTGGCTGATTTTTACTATTTGAAAAATGTGATCTGGACACAGCTGAAGGCTCCGAGCGTCCATTCTCAAACACCTTAAGTAATTCAAAATCCGACAGTACATTCAGTCCTCGACAGCAAAGTTGTGAGGGACCCTGAAGTGGCACCTGTCTTCCCTCAAGTGCACAGGCTATAAAGAAGAAGAACATACTGTCATTGCAGTGAAATCCGACCAAGCTGTTGACAATCCTAATCCAAAGTGCTTCGACTACACTTAAAAAAGTAAATTTCTATCAGTTTATATGAATATTATGTGAATGAATATATTATGGTGCAAAGACTTAAAATCAAAACATCTAAAACACTGCACAAGTCTAGACTCTTCACAGTATAGATCTAGTGGAGAATCCAATTCTGAAGACTAAACTTAAATGGCGGACCAGCTTGTCGACTGTACCAGCAAATCGCAAATGTTTAACTTTAGATAATACTCAGCATTCAATGAATGTAGTAAAATATTTAATGCATTGAATAATGGCAAAATCATACTCATCACTTTATTCTACAAATCATTGAGTGGGCTCCATGAGACCAACATAAATACAATAATCCCACTGGAACTAGTACCACATTAGATGATAATTAGGTTTTCCAACCAAAGTTTGAATGCTGCAGCAATACATCACTCTACATTTTTACAAACAGAAGTACAGCACATATCCAGACTCGTAACCACGCTTTTTGGACTGCAATCGCACATGCAACACATCTACTGCGCAAAGGGAGAAGAGATGGTTCAGAATGATATGTCGTACCGATTAACAAACTAGAAGAAAAGGATTGAGTATGAAGGTTGGGTGATTGTTTATTATCGTTCTGTTTTGACAGTCCCTTGTTTAGATTTTACACAGGGTGCACTTTCCAGATGATAGTCAAACGTTTTTATGTACATCAGCAATACTTTTCCAACACCAATTATGTGGGCTACTGTCGTGACTCCCATGTCATGTGTCAGTTTTCTCTCGAATGATTAAACATTCTTGATTGTTAGGAAAACATGACACTGTTGGGAGAGAAACGATCATAATTGTGCAATTTTGCATGGTTTACAGTAAGTAATTGCTAAGGCAACATAACAGGTTCTTAAGCACTTGCCTGCTGTTTACATCGGAATAATAGCTAGAATAATTACTGTTTCATATAAAGATGAGATAACTCTATTTTATAAAACATTGACATGGAAATGGTGGGAATGATGTAGGAACTCGACTTTATAAAAATGAATTGACAATTCTATACAAAATCACAACAAAATAATTCAGCATGGGATAGATAAGTAGTAAAATGCAGGTTGAAAAATATAAAATCTCTATTAATTTTCATAATTGGCCCAGTATCTCGTCTAAAAATTGCATAGTTTCCAAATTATTGCTTGTGATTTTGTAACATGGATAATTAACACATTCTCAATAAGGTCACTCCTATTTCCTCCTGTGACCGCAATGTAGAAGCGCTATAGAATGCAATACATAAGGTGAAAGAGAATATGCATCCTCACTTCTCCTAAAGGCAGTAACAACAATAAATACATACATAAGATTAAGCATATAGTGTTGCTCTTTCGCGCCGAGGTACACCCGGGCACCTCAACACATATTAATCAGTCAGTTAGAAAGTTTCACATGATTCACGAATCGTGAAATATAGCATTTAGCTGGGCATTCATGACCCTTTCATGGTGAGAATGACCCTCGTAGGACATAATGTTTTCCATCGGTATGTCACAGCGCTGTGCAGAGCTTGCGTAAAGGGAGGCATGCCCCTGCGGTCCCGCCAGCCCTGCCGCTTGATAGTGCATGGTGAAGGCGTAGTTCTTTTCGAACTCAGACGAAGGCTCGTGTTTGAAGGAAAAGTTCCCGTTCACACTCAGAGGTGGGCTAAGCGGTCCGTCGAATGACGGGCTAGTGCAGTCTGTCAGGGCGGTTTCAAAGAATGGTTCCAGCGCACTTCCATACGCATGTGGTTTGACATGGAATATGTGGGAGCTGTCCATTGTACCATAAGGAGGGCTAGGAAGACCGGGCGTCTGGTAAGAGTAGGGGTGGGCGGTGAAGGAAGCACTTGCTGTTTGCATATGAGGGGGTATTTCCTGGCTCTGTTCGGGGAGGAAAGTTCTGGGGTTCAACTGGAGACAGCCCGCCACCAAATTCGTGGTAGGTTGCGACAGACCTTTACATAGGGCCTGCACGAATGACATCAAATCCGGGCTTTTGCCAGATCTCAGAATCTCAGAGAGCGCCCAAATATAGTTTTTTGCCAAGCGCAAAGTCTCTATCTTTGACAGCTTCTGGGTTTTGGAATAACACGGCACAACCTTACGCAAGCTCTCAAGTGCATCGTTGAGTCCATGCATACGATTCCTTTCCCGCGCGTTCGCTTTCATGCGCCTCAGTTTAAACCTCTGAAGGCGAGCTTTTGTCATTTTCTTCTTTTTCGGTCCGCGTCTTTTAGGTTTGGTGTCATCTCCCTCCTCTTCTTCTTCCTCCTCTTCCTCGTCATCCTCTTCGTCCAATCTGTTGATTCCATCCTCGTCCTCTTCCATTTCTTTAAGCATGGGATCGTGTACGCCGTTATTCTTTTCTACGTCGTGCTCGTCTTGGGAACTATGACACTCGTCGGTCCAGTTGGTTGTACTCTGTGACTCCAGCATCATGGTCTCTTCAGTGTATGACTTGGTCATGATCGAATACTGTTAGAAAGAACAATAAAAGTAAGTGATCAGTGCGACAATCAGGACTGTCTGTGTGCGTGCGGACGGAGAAGAACTGGACTCAGTCGCGCCACGCAGACCAAATTATCACCTGTAGGCTGTATGATATCATCACTGCTGACTGTCACTGCTGTTATGTAACGCAGTAATCGGAATATAAGTCGATAACACTCTTAGTAACTCATGCATGTTCAAGGGAAGATAAAAATTAAGACATGAACAAACAAATCCAAAGCAATTCCAGTTATTCCCTGTTTAACCACAAAATAATAAAATAACTAAGTTCTTTCAAGTAGGATGACGCTGAATAGAAATCCGTTCATTTAAGGATTTATTTCTACTCAGAAGTTCACTGAAACTATTCTACAATTACATAATTGCAACCTACTGATCAGAATTTTAGGGATGACATTTGAAACAGTTAATAAATCCGTTAACAGGCGCTAATGTAGCATCTTTCTCCAACATTAGCCTACATGCTGTCTAAAATGCAAATTTTGTCAATTTCACCAATTTAATTCGGGATCAGAAATCACATATTTCTGTTTCCAGTGTCCAAAATTGCAAATGCAATCCATATAAACAAATAAACAAAATACACAATAAAGTAAGTGGGACTCATACATACCTGTTTCTGCAGAATGTCTTATGACAGTTTCATACCCCTCTTGGTGCGCAAGGACCTACGAAATGAACTATGCCTGCGCAAGGGATGCTCCGGTTATATACGGCGGCAGCTGATGCTGAGAGATGAACATGTATATCTATGGCTACTGCTAAAACCCTTGCACCAATGACTGGCAGCAAACCCCACCTCTTTCCTCGGCACGCGCCATATGGCCAACTACGTCAGGAAAACGGCCCCAAGCGTCACGTGACATCTTCCATTTGTATTCGCCAGAGCTCCGTATTCCATCCCTTTGTGGCCAAAAGAAAGTGGCCATCTGTCGCCAGTTAGAGACTCCGTGGACCTGTTTGTACCCGCAGGATGAATTAACCCTTTCAAGCATAGGACACACTCAATCACGACCATCTCTCTTGCCCATCCCATTGAACACGTGTTTCCTCGTCTTTATTTAGGTTATTCTTTATTGGGAATCATAAATTATTTTTTGATCGACAATCAGTTATTATAAGTGATAATTAATTTTCATATTGACCTGTGGGAAGAAGAAAATATTTTGCATGGTCACGCATCTAAATTATTGTTGTGTGTGGTTATTAATAGCCTACAAAAACAAAACAAAACAAAAACAAAAAAATAACAAACAAATAATAAAACCGAGTAGGCCTAACCATTTCAAGAAATATTAAACTAGGCTTGGCCTATACAACTATCTTTTGTTCATCTTTTATTATTATTATTATTATTATTATTATTATTATTATTATTATTATTATTGTTGTTGTTGTTGTTGTTATTATTATTATTATTATTATTATTGTCTTTTTAAAATTTCTACTTGGGTAACACGTCAGGTATAACGTAAAAGTGCTGGTTGGCTATTCAGTAGGCTTTATTGGAAAGTGTTTGCTTCATGTCGCGTCTTATTTTTTCACCGAGGGTGATATGTTGTAAATAGTGGTTGAAGAGTCTGGCGCGAGATCCTCATAATGAGTCCCTTCTTTTCAAGCTGCTGGTCGGCACGCGAGTTGCACGCGCGCTAACAAAAGCCTGTTTCACGGCTCACTAACCTGATCCAACGTCCAAAATCTGCTGTATTCTATTCAATTATATATAATCCTAAGGCAAAAAATGGACATGATGACCGTTGAACAGTCAGCGAAACAAATGTGACACAATGGCCAACTACTGACCACATTCATTTCAATAAGGAAAAAGTAAGGAGGCTAGCTGTAGTATAGGCTACTTTTTCAAAGTTGTCAATACCCAAGGCAATATTCTTATATGTTACGACAGAGGCATCTGCTGTCCTCAGAACTATCACGAAGTGTAAAACAAACTGTAAATATAACATTATAAAAATTATATAGGCCTACAGTAATACAAATTTATTTCAGCGTTTTAATATTCCAATATCTAACATTACATTTCTACTTGTTAAGCTCTTCATATTGAAAATACGCATAATACGCATATTTTCATTTCAGTTTGATTTTTATACCGATAAATGTACTGACACATGAGCTTTTTCCGTACAGGTAGGCCTATGTGGGTGCTTCGTGATGCGTGACAAATATTTCATTTAGTCTGTTTGCGAACTTCTGATTTATCTCCTCCTGACATCTGTTAATGGCCCAGCGCAAAGCTGGGTCGATGTTTGATAGCCAGGTAACGGTGAAGTGCCCATGGTAACTCAAAGCCTCTATCCACTGACTTGCTAGTATTCCTTATAAATGGACTAGTTGCCTTGGTCGAAAGTCCACATGCTGCGACAGAGGGAAGGATTGTTTACTTAGCCCTACTTCTTCGTTACCATGCAAAATGGGAAGCGAGGAAACCCAATTCAGCACCACCGAAAGCAACGTCCAAGAGAAAATACATCTCTCTTTTCAGTCCGTGAAACACCCTACATATACATAGCCTATGATACGCTGACAACAAAATCTAAACTCACACATTTGTATTTACACGTGTGAAATGTGTGATGGGTCTAGGGGTTTTTCCAGGTTATACTCTACTAGAGTAGCCTTATCGGAGCATGTCTGACAAAATCTTTAACATAGCCTATATATAGCATATGCATACACTTAACTTTGGTGTTCAACGGAAAAAATGAAGAATAGACTATAACCATAAATTCAGATTGAATGATAATTCACTGTAGAATTTAAAAATGTAGTTGTCGTTGGAATATTGATGATCTGACCTTTCATTTCTTGTACCTCATCAAATAACACTTTTCCCTTAACGTTTTTTTTCTGTGCGTAAAAGCTATGTGACTGCGCTTCAGTGGGCTTCCCTATTAAACGAATTCAACTTCCCATTTCATTGCGCTCCCACTGCACTGATTGCATATGCAAAAATGCAGATTTGTATTAATTAGTTACACTGCTGATTAGTTCTTTGGTATTTTGGCGCAATAAATCACGCTGGAACATAGGTACAGACGTTAATTTTTGGCTCGTGACCCATCTGCGGCTCCGAGCGGAATACAAGGCCCATATTAAAGGAGCCCCTCCAGCAAATGCGAATTTGTATCACAGGTAAGAGACCACCTGCTGCATATGCACCTGTCCAACCTTCATAGCATCAGGACTGGCTCACTTATGATTATACCAAGTAGGCTAACCAAAGCAACAACAACAACAACAAACACACACATAATAATAATAATAATAATAATAATAATAATAATAATAATAATAATAATAATAATAACTGTTAAAACAGTTGTTGTAATTTTCTGTGTTATTAATAGCAACCGTAGTTGCTAATTCATGTGAAATAAGCATTTTGCATTGGGTACAATGTAATCGAAAATCCATGAGAGTTGACACGGTTTTCTCTTCTCATTTCTCTATTGCGAACACTGTTAAGTAAAAACAGCTTTTTCGTCCTTTGAGAATCTTCAACTTAATACTTCCACATTTGTTGAGGCAGCCTTAGGTTATTTTAACAACAGTTTGAATTTTGTTAAGTAAATGGGCCGCGAAGCGCTCTACCTATCAAAGAAGAAAATAAGTTTTTTTTGTATTTTAGAGGGCTGCATTTCACCAAGGCGTCATGTATTACAGAAAATTGATCCTTCCTTTTTTCCATTTACCTTAGCGCCATCGCGTGGCTAGTGCTCACAATCTTACAATCATGTCTGTCTACGTAAGAGGCAAGGGCCACTTTGTTAGGCTACTTCAACAAAGTTTGTCCCAGGCGAGTTCTCGCACAGATGTTGCCAGTGAATTAGGACTAACTTCACATATCCATAGCTCCATAGGATTCATAGTTTCAGTTAGCCGTCCTATTTCTGTTTTGAAGTTGAAATGAAACCAATGAATGAAGCAAAAATAAAAACCAACAAAATTCACAGCATTGAGAGATTGCATAATAACCCTAATATTTAAATAATTTGACACGAATGAATAAATGAGCAAATTAAGTGACACATAGCCTATTTATATTCAACTAAGACTTCAGATTGTTCAGATTTTACTTGAATTGAATTTTATATTTTACTTTCACACACGGGTGTAGGCCTACTCCTGGAATCTTTATGCAAAGCCCTAAACAAATATGCCATACAATGGCGCCTTCGTGCGGTTAAATTATGACATTGCAGTTTTTATCTAGCCCTCTTAAACTTGACTATAAATAAGGCCTATGAAATAAGTCATGCACATCACGCTAGGTGTAGCCTTTTCTCTATTACAAACGGGGACACTTGGTTTGTTAGGCTATTCCCTAAATGTATCCTTTTAAAATCTACGGTGTGATTATGTGCACGTTGTCATAGCAAATTAAGTTTCTGCACATACGCCTAGTCTTTAGTTTCAGTCACACCTGTATCTTTTCTTTGTTTCTCTTTATCAAAAACACGTTGTTCGCAATCTCATCCAGTTTTCAATCACACGATAACTATTCTGATGTCGTATAGCTAGAAGCACAATTCATCCGGTTTTCACTTGTACTTTATCTTTTTCTCCAGCAGGTTTCAGGACGGTCAAAGTTTTGGAGGAGTCTTGTCTGTTTTCCACACTCGCCCGTGTTGTTACTTTATACTTTGTCCGGAAGCGGAAGCTTTTCAGTTCCATGAAGTTAGGCGAAGTTTGGCAGATGATACGGAGCAGCATCGAATCTCATCTTTTGAACCCTACACAATAGTGTTACAATGGTAAGACTTTTAATTCCCTTTCATTTACTTGTCATTCGGATTGCGATGTGTTAGTGTTGGCGCGCATACAATCTGATCTCAGTTATCTGCGTCAGTCTAGGATTCACTCTGATTTTCTTTGACGCATGCGGAGGGTAATCACTTTGTACTTGGGATCAAGAAAAGAGTGGAAGGAGAAAACTTTTCTGTGAAATGAAATTAGGTTTTAATCGTTTATCTATGTCAACATGTTGCACTCGCGTGTCAAGGTGTGCGTTGCAGACAAGAATTCTGGCTCGACTAGAAAATGACGAACCATGGCGGGCGCTCCAAGGTGAACATCTCTGATTTAAAACTTGCATGAGGCTTCATTGTTTGGAACCTGATTATCAAGTCTTCAGGATCAGTCAACAATTAGCACTGTAACAACTTTATGTGATTTAGGCCTATTTGGTATTTTCGTAGATGACACAGCATGCCTAACGTTACCTGTACGTGAAGGGTGTTGGCTTTATGAAGCATGCCTACGTAGGAGAGGTGGTATGTTATCGCCCTCATCAGCTGATGAGAGCATCATATCACAGCTGAAGTTTTCGCTTTTAGTACTGAAATGTTAATGTCTGTGATCACATTTCAGACACAATCTTTAAAGATTATGTAAATGTAAAGTAACTGCATGGTTTACGAACTGAAGACCTGTCGCCCCAGGCTTGCCAAACTCAAACTCATCAAACATGTTCACAAGGAAATATCATAACGAGAGAAATAGTTTGGTGCAGGTACCACTAACTGTAGAGTGAAAATGTTAACAGTAATTATTGGGCGAGAGGTTATACAGATCCTAGACAGGTGGCTGAAGTATGGATTGTATCTTTCCCACGGTCTCCCCCCCCCCCTCTCTCTCTCTTTCTTTCTTTCTTTTTCTCTCTCCCTCTTTCTTTCTCTTTCTCTCTCCCTCTCTATGCGCGCACAAGCTGTGGGTTCAGCAGGTGCAAATTACGGCAGCAGGACCATGCTAATGAAATTATATAATAAACTCGCTGCTGACCCAACTTCCTGTAACGCTAAAATTCCTTTTACCACATATCACTTCT
Source organism: Tenualosa thibaudeaui (assembly GCA_027481765.1). Classification (NCBI taxonomy): domain Eukaryota; kingdom Metazoa; phylum Chordata; class Actinopteri; order Clupeiformes; family Clupeidae; genus Tenualosa; species Tenualosa thibaudeaui. The sequence continues at coordinate 1,140,246 of JAIFZK010000228.1, read as the reverse complement.
CTGTAATATCAATGTTATCTCTGTAGTTGTTCCAGCGAATTAGTGAACAGAATGTCCTAATAATAGGTCATTGCTGATGTAGTCTGTCTGGTTCGGTTGAGGAAGTAGCCTAATCTGACATTCTTTTGCATGTTCTTTGTAAACTACTTTGAAACGTTGTTCCTTTCACACGTGTAAAGTTATGCGATTAAAGAAAGCCCTACGCCTCTGTTAAACATCGAGGGACGATGACATTTTGTATATACCGGGGATTGGTGGTGGTGGTGGTGGGGGATCTCGGTTTCTGGTGCCTTCCCCGTTTTCTTCGCACCCACAGCGCATTTTCCACTCTCGCTGGTTGATGTTGGAAAAGTAGGACAGTCTACTCTGTGCGCACACACTGAGGTTGGAACACAGAGGCTTGTAAGTGCGCTAGTAGATAAGGGCGCAGGCTACAGGTGTTAGTCCAGCAGCGTGATCTACGTCTTGCCTGTTTGCTTAGCCAATATGGGTGGATCCATGTTCCCTCATAGGGCCTGGCTGCCTAGTAGGCGGTGTGTGTGTGTATGTGTGTTTGTATCAGTGAGAGAGAGAGTCAACCATCCCTACCAAACAAGAAAGCTACCGTCAAGTGATTTTTTTTTTTTTTCAGTAAAAGTTAGTAACGCCTGCCACATCTGCCGGCTTACCTTCCCTTTTTTGGATGCAGCTGTCCAGATCAACCAGAGTGTAACTTGCACATATTTCTAATAAATTATAAATGTAGCCTCTTTACTTTAGTTATTTTACTGGTTGTTTGTTTTGCATTCCATTGGTGGTTAAATTAGTTTTGGCTAGAATCCAAAAGCAGAACCAAGCCAGGTGCATTTATGTAATCTGTAAGTTCCCTCCCATATCAGATCCGCCAAGCACACAACATGGTGAGTATTAGGGCAGTATTATTATTACAGGAAGAGAGGAAGTCTATGTTGCCATAGCCTCACAGAGTTCCCCAGGTCAAGTTTGTTCAGAATGAGGGGAAATCTACTGTTCTTGGCCCCAGGACACTCCTAGTGCCTTGATAGACAAATGCCCACACATCATTCAGTTTTGCGGTCACAGCAGCATTTAGTCGTCAGCTTTTTTGTTAGTTCACACTTTTGAATGACTCTTCCGTCGAGGGGAAAGAAAAACTGTCCGTGTGTTGTTACTAAACATTTATTACATAAGTGTGTATGTATTTATGTATTGATAGCTGTTTTTTTTTTGTATGTTCTGTGCTGTGGCAATACTGTTTCCTTTTCAATGGTTATACCAGTGAAATGTATTGAATTGAAAGAGAGAGTGCACATGCCAGACTGAGGGGGGCTGGGGGGGGATTGAGGCTGTGGAGACAGGAAATGAAGTTGGCTGTAGTCCCACAAGCGGCCCCTCATATCATCACTGCCAGTGTCAGAGGCTGATGGACAAACAAGATGGACAGAAGCACGCAGTGTGTGTAATTGATATGAAGGGATGAGAAATTGTGCTGAATTAACATGTGTTTTTCAGTGTTTGTGTGTGAGGAAGGAGGTAGAGAGAGGGAGCAACAGAGAGACAGAGTGCATTTTTTCTTGCAATAAGTCTGTTCCAACCACAGAATTTTCTCCCACACCTAATCCAGCTGCTGCTGGTCAAATGCAGCTGACAGTACCAGACTTACATTATTGGCAGAGTTATGTGAAATGCTTCCACTTCCAAATGTATAGACATTTTATTCACTTGAAACTGAAACTGAACCGTGCACCCAAAGTTTTGACATGCACAGCATGCGTTTTATCTCAGCAGAGTTTATTTTAAAATGTTTCTTTGTGCTTCAAACATGAGCTCACACATGCTATTTGCTGGTTGTACACCTTTTACAGGTAGTGGTTTTACTGTCCGAATATCTTCCATTTCACAAGAGATTTTCTGTGAAGATCTCAGCACTGAGGTGGTTTCCGTTGAGCTTCAAAGGCCTACCACTGCTCAACACCCCTGACACCCGTTTGTTTTCTTGAGCGCTCTGCTCAGTGCTCAGCTAATCCAACATCAATAAGCACAGCTTTAGGCTACCCTTCCACCAGAACCTCTCCATGGTTATCCGTGCTGAGATGCATCTGAGTTTGCACACAGGATATGACATGGGAGCATTTTGTAACCATTGCCTCAGCTTCTTTTTTTTTTTTTTCTTATGGCTGGCTCCGGACGTTCGCTCGTTCACTCCTGGCGCCTAGTGTGTTTATTTCACTTTGCTTGAATTGAAACCCGGGGCAACACTGACCTTGTTCAGGCTAATGATTAAACAGGGTTATGATAATGCTGGTACATGTTGTAGCCCTGTTGCTGCTGGAGGTGCAGGTGATGATGTGCCTTAGGATAGGGGGGCAGCATGGGGGTTGTTTTTTTGTTGTTTGTGTTTTTTTGGCTGGTCCAGATGGTGGTTTAGTTTTGGCCAAGATGTGGCCCAGATCGGACAGGTTCATGTCATGGCTGTTCAAGGGTCAGCCTGGCGGTTTAGAGGGTGGAGGTGAGATGCTGTAACCGTCATGTTCATGTTGGAACATTCAGGGAAAGCAGGCTCTAAAATGTCACTGCTCTTCGGCTGAAATGTTTCTCCAGCCATGACAGAGTGTGCTTTGACTGTAGCTGTAGCTTGTGTTTAAGGCTGTGTTTTCTCAACCTACACACATTCAGTTTTGTAACATATGCACAGTAACAAAAAGAATATTTGATTTTCTTGATCTTCTTTCGATGTGGGTCTTTTAACAGGTCATCTGACCTTTCCCCATGTCCCCATGACCCTTGTTCATAGCTCCTCTGGAGTCTTTCTCCCAAGCACAGTAATACTATGTCTTGAGTACAAAATGTTTCACAGCCCCCCCCCACCCACCCCTTTAAAAAAATACAAACAACCAGAAAAGATCTAAAGGATCAGGCTGTGGCTTTGTCCAGAGTAGAGTTTGTATTCCCTGGCCTTCTGTGTGGGCTTGAAGATACATCGTGTTCCTGCCGTCCAACAAAAGCTCCTTTTCCACTGGAGAAAAAATATGGGCCTATGAATGTCCAAGGACAAAGTCTTTCATGAGGTTCCCCTACATTTGGCACAGGCCTCTGTTAGATTCCTTTAGCATATGTTGTGGTGATTTCTGGCAGTGGTACCCCTGGCTTCCAATTAAAATCTTTCTCTGTTTTCTCCACAATTTCAGGAATGGAAGCCTCACATCTTTTTCACTTTTCTTTACATTGGAGAACCAATCAATCAGAGACACTTTCATGTGCTCTGGTTTAAATCTGTGCTATAACTTCACTTTCAAACTCAAATGGCTGGAGAAGACAAGCACACTTCCACTGCATAGACATATGCTATGTCCTTTGTCTGGAAATTTTTGATCCTTTTTGGATTTACTGTTGAACCTCCATTGTCCACGTCCACACTCTGTTTAAGCTGAAGCGGAAACGCACCTGGAGCCAAGACGAGGACAAGCTTTAGCAAAAGTGCTGATGTTGTAAGCAGCCTGTCACATCTCCAAAATAAAGGATTTTTTTCAGGGACGGTACCAATTGATTCTTGGGCCTTGACGCTTGCCGTCTTTTGTGTGTTTCATAATTTTTTTTGGAGGATGTCTGACAGGGGACTTAAGTTCTGGAAAGCCTCACCGTTCTGGTACTGCCCCTCTCAAATCTCTGTCTAGCCTCGTGAAGAGGCTGAGGATGTACTGAAAGTCCATTTACTAATGGCCTCTGTTTGGTCCTATTTGTACTTGGAGGAGAGCATCTAACTGTTTAATGCTGATTAAATTGCTGCTGATTGAGAAGATAGCGACGGCCACCCGGCAGGGTTATGTGTGCCAGCTGAAATTACAAAGGTCTCCTTTCCTCTCGGCTCGAGTGCACAGCTTCCAGGGGCAGTCCAACAATCAGCATTGTTGCTTTTGATGTAAGCATTGCATCACCTCTGTTATTTTTATTGTGAAACTTCAGCCGTCTAAAAGTTCACCGTCTGTTTTTAGGGTCTGGTCCGTGGACTGGTCCCAGGGGGACTCCAGAGAGGTGTGACACAGGAAGGTAGCTGCCCTTTTTTGTCTGCTAAGGCATACCTCACCCTGTCTGTGTCTGGCTCTCACCACCCTCCCCCCTGCCCACCCCTCTACAACAATACCCCAGTGGAGCAGCTAGTCTGCCCTGGAGCATTCCTCTCTGAGAGCAGGATGGCAGCAGCCACTTGGTGCCAGAAGCCCAACTGGGGTGAGCTCAGATGAGTGGCAGTGCAGTGGGGCAGGTAAAGAGAGACGTGTATTATGTTTCGTGTCTGCAAAGAAGAAGGGGGAACAGGTGTGGTTCCTGCTGTCCGGTTGTGCATAAGGGAGGTTGGAGTTCTCTTGGCCCTGTTTTAAACTTGCGCTCTCATCAAATGTATGGTACGTTTAAAGCAGTTCTTGTAGTTGCATAGGCTGGTTGTTGTTGTTGATGATGATGATGATGATGATGTCGTTTCAAAGTAATGGAAGTTTATTGTTTTTTTAAAGACCTTGATTTGATGCCATTTGGCAAAATTACCCAAGTCTAACTTACCACCAGTGTTGTATAATCATAAGCTTACTACAAACCAGTGAATTTGAGACTTTTGTGATTCCACACTGATGTCTGCATCTGTACATGATTTATTTCTGGGAAAACATGAGTGTGAGAGACATGTTGTGTCTGAATTTTTTTAATGTGGGCTTTGTCGCAACTTATGGTCCCTGGTCCCATCTTACTGTGAACACATGGGAACTGGAACATCCTGGTTCTCTAGATAGGGGTCAAGGCCAGTTTATGTGGGGGGGTACACTAAAGGGCCTAAAAATAGTTTATCCTTTTGAAAGGCCACGGAAAGTTTTTTTCATTTCTGTGCTTAAATTTAGCCATACTGCTGTTTATTCTGTCCAGCTGGAGATGGCCAAAGTGGCTGGGGTTTGGGTGGTACACTAACCTGTTTCTCTGACTGTTGTGGCTTTGACATCCAGGTGTTTGTCATGGTCACTGTTACCAGTGATGGCTGCCTCCATTCTTGTGATCTGAGAGTATCGTAATGTGTTCAAAGCTCTGTCTCTCTCTCTCTCTCCTTCAGTCTTTTCAAAGCTATTATAGTCTATTCTGGTTTCCAGTGTCAGACTCTACCCTTTCTTTAATAACAGTTATGCTGGAGGCAGGGCTTTAGTTTGAAGGGGTGCTCTTAATGCTTTGGGTACAGCACCAGTCTGACCAACTCAATACGTCAGGTGGTCAGAAAGACTTTCTTTCTTTCTTTCTTTCTTTCTTTCTCCAGCATCTGTCACTCTCTGACAGTGACGACAGTGTGGGCTGAAACATGATTAATGCCTCACCATTGCTTCTGTCCTATTAGGAGGACTCCATGCTGTTTGGGTCCCTGTAACCAGAGTGTGCGTGTGCGTGCGTGTTGTGGTGATGTGCTGGTGCTCCTATTCCTCATGAGGCAAACAGCTGGATAGGCTGCATCTGCTGTGGGTCTACAAGGGGGAAGGGGGAAGGTGGAGACTCTGGGTGCATGGGAAGTGGGGGATAAGGGGACTCTGTGTGTGTGTGTCAGGGTGAGTTGAATAACATGATATCTGGACGATGATTTCTGCATCCTGACCATCTGCTGCCTGTGTCTGTCCGAAGCACTGGAGAGATATGGCTTCCGCTGTCTGCGTGCGTGGGGGCGGGGGAGATATGCAGGCAGGGAGATGGAGAGGGAGGGCTTGTTAGCGCTAGCAACATCGGTCATCTTGCTGAGGCAGCAGCAGCAGCAGGAGAGCAGCACACACACGCTACACAGAGCAGACTGACATTTATTTAGATTAAAAGAACGCGGCCCCTCATCAGTCTTCCCGCAGCCTGTGTCCATTTAAAGCAGACTGTGTTGGGCCTGTTTACAGCTGAGGCCTGGCACAACAGGTCCAATATGGGGCTATAGTGCTCAGGGGAGTGGGTGGGGGGTGATTGCTCCATGTTTACGACACTGAACAGCACCTCTCGTGTCTAAAGGACAGCCCACCACAGCTCGTCGTGTTTCACTGTGCCACCCTTGTGTGGTTGTGACGTCTTGAGACAAAGGAGTTTGTTTAGAGTCTTTGTCTAAGTAAATGTCAGTGCATGTTTAGCGTGTAGTCACTTCGGGTCATGGAAAAGAAGATGATTAATTTCCTCTTGTTGGCAGTAATGGCTGTTTAATTTGTTTGTTTGGCATCCCTCACAAAGACATCTGTTTGCAGGCCTAAGTCAAGAGTTTCTATAGACATTGGTAAAGACCAGAGGTTTCCTTAAGGCGTGGTGTAAGATTGATTGAAAGGGCTTCTTAGAGTTTGTGTAAAGTAATGTCGACACACAGACTGCTCTGCCCGGTCTTGCCACCAAGCAGTTGTTAATACTCGTCCCTGAATTTTCATGGAGGACTGTGTGTATGTATGTGTTTGAGTCATTTTTGGAGGTCCCATTGGATGAAACTTTGCCCACCAGTGTGTTCTCTGTGCAGCAGGGAGAATTACTGGGAGCTCTGATGTCCATTGAAGGCTCCATTGACAGATGACTGAGTGAATAATCATTAGACAGTTTCCTGGTGACTCACTGGATGGACCTGCCAGTGAGAGTCAGCTGGATCTGTTCCTATGCAATCCTGTGGTGGTATGCAAGGCTGTCCAAGACTGGATGACCTCTGTGTTGTGGGAGCTATCTGTTCTATGCGGCTTGTGCGTGTGTGTGTGGTGGAGCATGGTGAAACCGCAGAGGGAGGGCAGTGTGTGGGCGTCGCGCTCGGGTAGACACGCGGCATCCGGCTCGCATTGACTCACTGGCCTGTCCAGCCGTAACAGGCCTGGAATCAGACGCTGGGATGTTGGTTCCGAGCAAACACAGGATTTCACTCCCTCATGATTTGATCGTACTCTCTGTCTCTCTCTCTCTCAGTTTTGTTCTCAGTTCTCATGTCCTCCACCCCCCACTCAGTCACTCACTCTGTTGATTTCTTATGTATTTACTGTGCCTTTGGAAGCTTTGTTCCTGGATGCTTATGAAAATGGCTCTCTGGAAATAGGCCTTACCCTAAGAATAGCTCTCTCTGAGCCCCTGGAGAGATCATGCACTTGAATGATAAATCCATCCCACTTGGCTGCCGCCACAACCACCACTGCTGCTGCCGGCGCTTCTGTCTCCCACTCTTATTCCCAATCCCACCCCCTCCCCGTCTGATTCCCTTCACAAGAGTCTAGCGAGCGTGCGGGGCCCAAAAAACAGGAAATGACTCCGCACCAGCTTGTAATCTTTTGGCTAAACAGACATTTCCTGCTCTACTTGTTTTCTGACTTCTAGCTCCACCATCCATCCCACACTGAGATCGCAACATTACAATGCTCAACCCCCCAGGCAGCCTCAGCTCTCCCCATAACTCCCCATAGTTCTTGTGGGCAGGACAAGACACTGAGGTACTGGTCCTTTCTTGCTGGCTCATTTCTCTCTATTAGATTTATCACCGACATCCCCTTAGTGATTAGTACACTTCACTTTAATTGGATTGTTTACAGTTGCTTGTTTTTATCCTTCCTTGCTGAGGTAAGAGGTTATCTAATAATTTAGTTTTCTGTTTGTTTGTTCCATTGTTTGTTTGTTTGTTTTTTGGGGTGTTTTCATCGCTTGCCCTTGCATGTTACTTTGTATGTTGTTGGCAGTTGGTTATTGGCATCCTCTGTGAGCATTCATGACTGTATGTTGGTGGATCTGAGATGTGGGTGATGTAGGCTGTAGACAGCCATATATAGGCCAGTGAAAAAGCAACAGAAGTGTTTTCATAGGGAATTCTTTAGCATCTTGTTACAGTTTGTTGTGTGACATAACTGAAAGTTTGCCTGCATAAACATTTGTTAAATAACACTGTGACTTTTATGAGTCCCATCGCAGCATGTGCAACTTGCAAAGACTGCATGCCTATGTGAGGAAACAGAGCACCTTTCTCTGTAAACTATACATCAATCGCGTGCGTGCGCGTGTGTGTGTGTGTGTGTGTGTGTGTGTGTGTGCATGCATGCGCGTACGCTGTCATGTGATGCTAAGCCTGTACTCCTGTCCCTCTCCTCTCTTTACAGGTGACTTGCCCCTTGCTGTAGAAACACACACGCTGTGTGTGAGTGTGTGAGAGGGAGAGAGTGAGAGACTGAGAGAGAGAGAGGGAGAGGGAGGGAGGGAGGACACGCCGGGCACGCACACACACAGAGACTGCCATGGAGCAGTGCAAGCCCCCGAGCGGGCATGAGCACCCGTGGAAGGATGCCACCATGAAGAGGAGGGCCTGGGCACAGAGCCGAGACTCCTGGCAGGCCCCCGAGTCCCAGGACGATGGCTCCGAGGAGCCAGTGCCCACCGAGCCCATGGAGGAGAAGCCTGCAGAAGCCAAGGAGCCAGGTAGGTCCCCTCCACAGCACGAACACCACTGCGTTGCCGGGAGTCAGACCACTGCATGTGATATATGGGGAGGGCAGGCTCCAGTTTGTCAGATTTAGAGAACAGGGCACAACGAATGGCTTGACTAGATAAGACAAAACGGAACCCTACATGGAGTACCACAGACTGTTGTTTGATATATTTGGAGAAGTGTATAGAACAAATTCAGAGTCTAGTGAGATCTCATTGGAGAGCAGGGCTTAAGGTCTGATCACACCTGGAATGGTAACTATAAAGATAACTAACAATATTTCTGTCCACACTGATCAACGATAACATGAGTCTGTTCTCATGTGAATGAACTAATGTCTAAAATTCCATGGTTTTTGATTAGCCATCAACCTTTTATCGTTCAAAAAATCACTCTTAAAGTTATTCCGAAGATGGCGTTGCACATGTCATTGTCGATAGCTGTGGTGTGGATGTTGACATTCATATTAATTAGAGTGATATTTATTTGTTGTTATATATAATATTGTTATCGTTCTTGGTGTGAACAGCCCTTTACACTGGAAAGGTGTGCAGAACACCGCACAGATTATTGTGGTGAACACCTGATGGTGTTGCTCTGTAGTTATTCCAGCTCTAGCTGACTCTACTACCATGCCTACTGCAAAGTGGAATTGGATCCTGTGCCTCAAAGGTGCTTCGACTTTGGTAGCTTGACTGGTTGTAATACTACATAGGAGGCACAAGCTGATTTATATTCTGAATGTTTAGGTGAGCTCCAAAAGGAACTCTGGGGAATGCAGGAGAGGTCTATACCGTGTGTGTGCATAATATTTACATTAATAGTGCATTCCGTGTTGGGGTCCGATGTGCCGAAAGAAGGCATGTATTCAATTTGTGGTCGAATCACAGCAAGTGGCAAACCTCAAACTGAGTGGAGTTTCTTCCCAAAAGCTAAGAGTTGCTGTAAAATTTGTACGTGGTAGGAGGGCTGTGGGTTTTTTAGGGGGCCTGGTAAGAGAAGAGAAAGCAGGAAAAAGGAACGGCTGGTGATAATCGGTTTGGGGTAATGAACTCCAGAGGGGAAAGTGGTGAGAGAGAGAGTGTGTGTGTGTGTGTGTGTGTGCGCGCCTGCAGCTCTCCTAAGCATGCACCAGTGGGCTTCAGTTTGACCCAACAGTTAAACACACACACACACATGAAGGAGTTGGTTAAAAAGAGAGTACCAGTAAGCTCCAGTTTGATCCAACAGTTAACTACAGGAGGAGGAGGTTAAGAAGAGAGCACAGTGAGCTTCAGTTTGATCTGACATGTAACACACACACACACACACACACACACTAAGGAGTAGGTTAAGAAGAAAGCACCAGGAGGGTTAAAAGTTTCTCCGTGCTCTGCTGAACCCCAGCTGAAGTGCTGCTCAGCAAGCAGAGCCTGATGAAGTGCAGAAGGGAAGAGGGAATAGCTTTGAGATTACGGTGACTTTGGCTTTTTTGACCGCCGTCTCGACACAACTCCACTCCAGCCGCCATAAAATGATTAAGATTCAATAAACAACCTTTGCCGCTCGCTCTCAGCTCATCAGAGGGCATAGTAGCAGCACGCACTTTTACTTGCCTCCATCAGCGTTGGCAAGAACAAGGCTTTGCCTTGAATATAAACATATTCTATATGTGTGCTACTTGTTTATTTTGTGACCATTTCTTTCATTTTGATGTTTCCTTTTTCCCCCCTTCTGTTGTTTATTTAGGTCAGATTCCCCAAAAAATAGCAAGCTGGCTTCAAGACTGCAGGTAGGCTGGTGAAACATTATGCAACGCCATACATTCACATGCAAATTATGAGAACAATGTACATGGTTTCACTAGCATACTAAGTAGCCAGACAAGCTCATTGCACACAGAACAATAAGGATTCTCTAATGCCTTTGGCAATGAGGACTCTATCTCTATCTATCTCTCCCTCTCTCTCTCACTCTGTCTACCTCTCTCTCTCTCTCACTCTCTGTCTACCTCTCTCTCTCTCACACACTCTCTGTCTACCTCTCTCTCTCTCATTCTCTGTCTACCTCTCTCTCTCTCTCTCATTCTCTTTCTACCTCTCTCTCTCTCGCTGTCACTCGCTGTCTTCCTCTTTCACTCTCTGTCTACCTCTCTCTCTCTCTCTCTCTCATTCTCTGTCTACCTCTCTCTCTCACTCTCTGTCTACCTCTCTCTCTCTCTCACTCTCTGTCTACCTCTCTCTCTCTCTCTCATTCTCTGTCTACCTCTCTCTCTCTCGCTCTCACTCTCTGTCTACCTCTTTCACTCTCTGTCTACCTCTCTCTCTCTCTCATTCTCTGTCTACCTCTCTCTCTCACTCTCTGTCTACCTCTCTCTCTCTCTCTCACTCTCTGTCTACCTCTCTCTCTCTCTTTCTCTCACTCTCTGTCTACCTCTCTCTATCTCGCAGTCCACCACTCTCTCTGTCTCTCTCTCAGTTTCTCTCTCTCTCTCTCTCTCTCTCTCTTTCACTCTCTATCTATCTATCTCACTCACTCTTTCTGGTTGTTTTTCTTTACTCTTTCTCTCTTCATCTGTCTCTCTTATTGAATCTCTCTCCTTGCTCTTCCCCCATCATCCTCACTCACTCACTCTCACACTCACTCACATACACACACACACCCTCTCTCATTTTCATGTGTGTGGCTCTGATACTATACATTTTCAGTGAACTTGTGACTAGAGCCTACCAGTGAATCAAGTCAGGGAAAACCACAATGAACTGTCTCTTCCTGCTTCCTAGTATTGGGTCCAGTCCTCCAATGTGTCTCTCTGTCTCCTTACTTGATGTGAGTTGTTTAGTATTCACGGTGGGACAAGGTGATTTAGTGACTGTCTCCTGGCAGTTGAATACTTCACACCTCAGAACAGCGTAGCTTAGAGACGGCTGTTATGCTTTTCTTTTTGAAAGCAGCCATGAAAGCTCTGGCTCTCTTTTCTGGCAGCGTATGCATGCTCTTTGGCTGCATGTTTTGTGTCACTCCACGTAGCCGATTTTTTTTTCTTTTCTTTTCTGGGACACTTATCTTCTGGCAATTGCTCTTACATCAGCGGTTGTCAAACTGGGGTCCGAGTGCCCCTGGGAATAGGTTCTCGGCTTTTACCAGCATAATGTGGGTAAAGAAACCATCCCCAACACAATTTAACACAATTGCCACTATACTATAGATATATGTAACGTGTTCACAATTTGTTAATGCAGCAATATTTATACCATAATCTTAATTGTAGCAAGCTGTCTATGGTAGGACAAGAGTATCTCACAGGGTGTGCAACAGTTAGAAGTTTGAGAACCACTATTTTACATTATTCAATTAACAATTAGCAATTTGCTCTTGGACGCTCAGGTTGGCTCCTTTAGCGTGGTTAATGCATCTAGGTAATGTTGGGAGGAGTTGGATTCAGCAGAGAAAAGAACACTAATCCTGCAAGTACTTGGCCATTAATGACAGTGTTGACAAGGTGTCTGGTGAAGGAAGAGGCTCATTTAGGTCTGTCGGTTTAGTCAAATGTCTCACCTTCTCAAACTCCCCAACCCCGCCACAACAGCAGATCAGGAGTGAACAAACTGGATCTTGGCCGTCCCTCCCCTGTTGTCATTGGCTGCTGTTTGCCATCTCATTTAGCGCTGTGTCAATAATCAGTTTTGCAGAACCTTGTTTGTTGATTCTTGTGCCAGTCTTGGCTGGCTGTTCATTTCATTTACACCTGGAGTCTGGACAGTGAGCATTCTGCTGAAGTCTTTTCCGCACCTCAGCCAGTTCTTTTGTATTTTTCTCTCCTTTTTTGTGAGTTTGTCTTGTGTCTGGCTTTTTCGATCAATAGCCGCGTGGCCAGGTCAGGATTGTGTAATACCTGTGTAACGTGTCGCTCTGCCCCGGCGAGTTATTTTTAGCCTCAAAAGGCAGTTGCATGGTTTTCTCTGACAACGCGTCCAGGCACTGAAGTGCTCCAGTCTGGCTTCATGAAAGTGACGGAGGAGATTGAATGTGGCGGATTGTAAGTTTGTTTGGGCAGCTATGGAAGACGGTTCAATCATGTTTGCACAGCGGAGTGTTACGATTATATAGAATGTGTAGAATGTGTAATCTTCTCAGAAGGTGACTGAAGTTAAGGTTTTGTGTGTGTGTGTGTGTGTGTTGTGGTGATCTCAGACATGGGATGGTGCCGAAGGTAACTGATGGGTGTGTGACGTTAAGTGTGTGGGCTGCGTGTTGAAATAGGAGAGAATAATGGTTCTTGTTTTTGGTGTGAGAACCAGGTGTGCGTGTGAAATAGATGCACACACACATTTGTGTGGGTTTCGAAGAGTGACGTATCCCTTTTGTGTCTGTGCAGAACTCCTCTGGGGGCATCGCTGGATGAGCAAAGTGGCACACCAACCAAGGGTGAGTTTCACTAAACAAACTGTGTGTGTGTGCGAATATGTGCCGTTGACTGTGTCAGAACTTGTTCCTCGTCGCTTTCACAACCTCTGCGTAACGTTGGGAGGATTACTCAATGGTAGGATCTGCCTGTCAAATGACTGCTTCAACCCACCACACCTCATGAACTTTGGAGTGAGCCCACACCAAGCGCATTCACACACACACTCACACTAGCGATCGTCTGTCAGAGTCGCTTGAGCAGCTCATTCTTCCTCTAACAGAAATGACCCCAAGCTTTTGGACCGTGAGCTAAAAAGGATGTTTTTGTGTTTACATTCTGGGAATATGATCCAGTAGCATGTGTGTGTTTGATCTTTTATAATGTAAGTGCAGCAGGAAACAGAATAGGATAAATGTTTGCCTTTGTTTTCCCTTTGAACTTGAGCATTGAAAGTGTGTGTGTGTGTGTGTGTGTGTGTGTGTGTGTGTGTGTGTGTGTGTGTGTGTGTGTGTGTGTGTGCACGTGCACAAACAAGCTAATTGAATGTTTTGAGAACCTTCTTCATTTGCCTTGTTGTGATGGTTTAGCATTTGTTGCTTTTGCTCTGTGACACGTTGGATCCCTGACAGCTCCTCATTTGGTTTCACAGGAGTTCCAAGGAATGGGTGCAGTTTTGAGGACGACCTTTCCTTGGGAGCAGAGGGTGAGTCTTAGAGTTCTCTCTCGGATGACCTTTCCCTCTCTTTCTCTCTCTTTCCCTCTCCCTCTCCTTCTCCCTCTCTCCCTCTACCTCTCTCTCTCTCTCTTTCCCTCTCTCTCTCTCCCTCTCCTTCTCCTTCTCTCGCTCTCTCTGTCTCTTTCTCCCTCCCTCTCCCTCTCTCTCTCTCTCTCTCTCTCTTTCTTTCTCCCTCTCTCTCTCTCTCCCTCTCCCTCTCTCTCTCTACCTTCTTACCTTTCTCGCTCTTTCTGGTCTTTCTCATTCTCCATCTTTCTATATATGGCCCCTCCAATCTCAGTCTCTCTGTTCCTCCCTGCCTGTTTCAGGCATTCTTTCCCTCTCACTGTTCCTCTCTCTCTCAGAGGCCGTCCACACGGCAAAGTTTTTCTGTTAAAACTGAGTTTCTATGCATTTTGGCCTTGCGCCCACGCGGTGCCGGCGTTTTGGGTGACCTAAACGTTTTTTGAAAATGGGTTCCAGAGTGGAAAAATCTGAAAACACAGCCTATTCGTTGCTGTGTGGGCAAGCAAAGCGCAGCTTTTTGAAAACGATCTCCAATCTGTCACCATCACGTGACCAGAAGAGCAGTGAAGACCCTGGCACACAACAAGCGGTAAAAACAACAATGGAGGACAACGGAGTTGTGTTTGTGCTCTACACGCATGCACTCTCTGGCGTTTACAGCACCACATATAGATGTGGGATATGTATTACATCGTTTTCACTCCATTGTCCGTTCCGTTGTCATGAGGACGCGGATATTTTACGCTCCGGCTCGTGAGTTTTTCAACCCGCAAAAAGAAAATACGGGAACGTTGTCATGTGGACGGGGCTTCATTCATCTCATTCCTTCATTCATTCCTTTGACTCCCCTCTCTTTCTTTGTGTCTCTCCATCTCTCCCCAAGCTCCCAATAAAGCCTGAATTACTCTCAAGTGTCCTGGCCCCTTCAGAGTGGCCTGAGTGGTTAGGTGGTTTAGTGGCAAGCAGGCGGAAGCCATTGAGCTGATAAGAGAAGCCTGCTGTCAAACAGCAGTGAGGAGGGAGGACAAGTGTCCTGCTTTGTTATGGAACTCAATCCATTAACAGGTCTATTAAGACAGCTCCTGGTTTGAGCATTTCATCCTGTTGGAATTTTCCTTTTGGCTTTTTCTGTCTGTCTCTCTCTCTCTTGTACACACACACTCACACAGACTCACAAACATGTGTACATATTTGGTATTCTGTGTTGAAAGGACAGGAGGGGGGACTGTGAGATCAGATAGGATATCTCTCATTTTGCCCTTTTATGCGTTTGCCCTCCTCTTGACCCCTTGACGTGTGTGTGTGTGTGTGTGTGTGTGTGTGTGTGTGCGTGTGCGTGTGTGTGTGTGCGTGTGTGTGTGTGTGTGTCTGTCTGTGAGAAAGAGAGAGCGCGACCAGGGGCTAAATAATTAAAGTGTGTGTTTACTGTGAGAAGGCTCCACTCAGCCAGATAAACACGCACACACACACACACACACACACACACACACACACACACAGAGAGACCTCTGGCAGGCCTGCCTTGGCTTTCTCTGTCCGAATGGAATAATATCTTGCTTCATTGGGCTGTGTGCGTAAACCCAGCAGTGAAATTATTACACAGTGGACTCCACATGTGTCCAGTTTTTCACGAGAAAAGTGGATGTTGACACAAGGGTGTCTTTGCCAGCTCCTGACCTGTAACACCTCAGGCTGGAACTGAGCTGGTGTAGCTAAAGTGGCAGGCTAAGTGCTGTTGGACTGTGCTGTTCTTGAGGTCTAATGCATATAGTGGATATAGTGGGAAGGAACAGTAACCAGAAACAAAAATATGATGTTAAACACAGCTTGCATACACACACACACACACACCCAAGGGATGCTTAAGTACAAACATACTGACAAAAATGTAGCTATGTGTGTGTAGACATAGTGTATGTAGATGTAATGTATGTAAACACAAATGAACACATGACCCAGATACATGAGCCTGAAAGAAGAGCTCTGTTGATACATGAGCATGCATGACACCCACCCACCCCCCCACCACACACGTACACACACACTAGGCAGCAACAGTAACTAGTCAGCACACACACACACACATACACACTGTACTTGAAGTCTTGTTCATTAACATGCTATCCTGGTTATACAGACATGATAGTGTTACAGTGGGCAGAAACAGTAACCAGTCAACATACACACACACACACACACACACACACACACACACACTCATACACAGAGAACAGCTGGGAGAGCAGCTCATACAACTGGGGAATCTATTGTTCCGCCATCATTACATGCCAGGTCTGCCTTCCTGTGTGTGTGTGTGTCTGTGCATGTGTGTGTCAGTGTCAGGCAGACAAGCGTGTCTGAACTGGTCCATCCTACACATCTCGGCTCCGCTCCACTTAAGAGCTGCTATGTACGCACGTTAGCAGGGCACTATAGTGTAGCATAGTTAGCATGGCATAGTCAGGGGTGCTGCTAGAAATGTTGGGCCCTGTGACAGACATTTTTCTTCTTCTTCTTCTTCTTCTTCTTCTTCTTCTCCTCCTCCTCATCGCCCCTGAGCATTGAAGGCCATCCTTGCTGAGTCCTCCTCAGCTGCGCTCCTGCTAGGATTAAGTCTAATGGGGTGGAAAATGGTGCTTTTGATCCCCTGCCCTCCAGGGCAAAATGGCAATTCAGTGCTGAAGGAATTCCTGTGGATGAGGTCTCATACTGTATGTTGCCACCGTTTCAGTGACGTTTGAATGGTGACGGTTTGTGAAATGTCTTTACTCAATTTCATTTGCTGGGCAAGGTGTATACTCCCTCTTCAAGGGAAAGAATTGGGAAATATGCAAATCTTGGAAGTTTGTGTTGTGTTGTGTTGTGTCGCGTTTTGTGTGTGTGTGTATATGTGCATTTTTTATTGCAGAGAAGGCAGTTGGTATGCAGCCCCATGTGTCATGCGGTTGATGTGGGTTTTTGGGTGTGTGTGTGTGTGTGTGTGTGTGTGTGTGTGTGTGTGTGTGTGTGTGTGTGTGCGTCCGTGTGTTTTGGTGGTGGTGGGGGGGTTAGGGTGGTGAGGTGGGGGGAGTGGGGTGGTGCCTGAGTCAACAGCCATCTGACTCTGATTTCTGTGCTCTCGCTCTCTCTGTCTCACCCCTTTCTGCACACACTCCTCCTCTCTCCTCTCCTTCTTCCTCTCCTTGTATCTCTCCTCTCCTACTCTCTCTCCTCACATTCCTCTCTTTCTATCTCTCCTCTCCTCCTCTGCAGCCAACCACCTCCAGATCAACGGCACCAAAACTGAAGTCCCATGGTAAGTGAGCTCCCATAGGTGCACCTGGATGTTTGTGTGTGTCCAATTGTGTGTATGTATGTGTGCGTGCATGTGTGTGTGTGTGTGTCTGTCTTTCTGTTTGTCTGTCTGTCTGTTCACCTGCTGTGGCATTGTGACTAGGGAAGCTCTGCCTAACTGACCCTCTTCTTGTGTGTGTTTGCGCCTGTGTGTGTGTGCATGTGTGTGTGTGTGTCTTCATCAGCTATGGGGTGCCAGCCATGGACAAGCGCAGTCAGTTCAAGCACAAAGGAAGGAGCATGAACTCCACGGGCTCCGGGAAGAGCAACACTACAGTGTCCAGGTACAGACCCATACACACCAGCACCACAAAGCTAGCTCTGCTGCTTTGCCTTGCACGTGTGTGTGTGTGTGTGTGAGAGAGAGTTTTATAATAATTATTGTTTTAATCATCATTAAATGTTTAATCATTATTCTGTTAGTCACCCATTGTGTCTCTTGGAAGTTTAAAGCCTTACCCTGGGGAGTAGACCATGCTGTAATGTTTCTGTTAATATGTAGTAATATGAGAAATTCCTGGGAAACGTCTATATCAGACTTGTGTATTGACCCGACAGTAAATCAGTGGCTTTGAAGGCTTATTCGGAACACTTATCTCTCTGTTCATCCTCTCTGGTCATAAGGACTTTAGCCCTGCTCTGGATTCCTTTTGTCTCATCCAAAAGGGCAGTAAAAGTTCAGGTATTTGTATGATATGAATGACTATATAGCATTTCAGGACTGAGGAGCATGTGTGTGTGAGTGTGTGTGTGTGGGCCCATCCTGCATGCCTGGCTGTCGCTAACGCTAACTCGCGTGTGTGGGTTATCAGTGGGCTGTCTTCTCTCAGCGTATCGGAGCTGTTGGACCTGTATGAAGAGGACCCTGAGGAGATCCTGTACAACCTGGGCTTCGGGAGAGAGGAGCCCAACATTGCCTCCAAGGTGCCCTCGCGCTTCCTCAACAACTCATCCAGCGCACGGGGCATTGACATCACGGTCTACCTGACTGCCCAGTTACAGCGTATGGAGCTGGAGAACCCCAACTACGCTCTGACAAGTAGGTCTCAGCATTGGTTTGTGTATGTGTGTGTGTGTGTGTGTGTGTGTGTGTGTGTGTGTGTGCATGCCTGTCTAGTAAGGCAGTTCCAGCTGACTAGATGTATTGTGTTCATGACTGAAAGTGGATGTTTTGTTTTATTGTGTGTGTGGTCTTGTGAGTTTGTGTTTGTGTTTGTTTGTGTGTGTGTGTTTTCTCTCCTGTGCGTGAGCATGCATGTTTGTGCAAGCATGTTTGCACACTGATTGACTGACTGGTTTCGCCAGTGAGATGAGTCATCATCATCATCATCAGATCACGACCTTAACCCCATTTCCTCTCCCCATCGTTACCACAGGGTTGTTGTTTTTTTCTTGTGCTCATCTTCTCTGTCAGGCCACTCTCTACTCCCCAAAGCCCATGTCTGTCAGAGAGACAGACACCAACACACAGAGATGAGAGAGAAAGAGAGAGAGAAAGAGAGAGAGAGCAGCTAGCAACCCAAGAGCACAAGAGGGCCATTGTCTGCTCCTGGGTACACAGTGGGGCACTGCAGACGGTGAGGGAGGGATAGACCTGATTCTCCACTCGTCTCCTCACTCTCTCTATCTCTCTCTCTCTCTCTCTCTTTCTTTCTCTCTCTTTCTCATTCAATCACTCACTCACTCTCTCTCTGTCTTGTTCTCTCTCGCTCTCTCTCTCATTCAATCACTCACTCATTCTCTCTGTCTTATTCTCTCTTGCTCTCTCTCTTTCTCTCTCTCTCACTCAATCACTCACTCACTCTCTGTCTTGTTCTCTCTTGCTCTCTCTCTTTCTCTCACACTCTTTCTCTCTCACACACTCTCTCTTTCTCTCTCTCTCATGCTCTTTCTCTCTCTTTCTTTCTCTCTCTCTCTTTCTCTCTATCTCTCAAGCTCTCTGCCAGAGGGATGCCAGGCCTGTGCCAGTCCCCGGGCGGGTGCCCTACATTTGCATAGTTCTTGTGAAACTGGCCGCGAGCAGACAAAGCAAGGGTGGCACAAATCAGACCCTGAGAGCCACAGGAAAGAAGACTGGAGAGAGAGGGGGGGGAGAGAGAGAGAGAGAGAGAGAGAGAGAGAGAGAGAGAGAAAGTAAGAAAAAGCGACGCTCGAACGAGAGGATGTGTCAACAGGCTGGAACAGGGTCCTTGTTGTCCCGTGGAGTGGCCTGGAGACTCGTGGATGGCTCTGTGCTGCGCAGATCAGCCCCCAGGGGGAATCTGGCCTCTTGCGCACTCCGGGGAGTGTTGGACCTGAGCGCCTGGGAGCTTACATAACTCTCCAGTGCTTGTAGCACTCTAGCCTCCGCTTGGTTTATATCGCGCCGCCGCCATCAATCACTTCCCCCACAGGCTTCCTCCCAGCTGCGCTAAGCTGAGCCTCTGTCTGCCACACAGCCAAACAGCATCAACCCTTAACGTACAGTTGCAGTGGTGCCCTTGACCTAGGGAAATGCAGGGCCTCCAACATATCTGCAGCTGAGAAGAGAGGAGAAAGAACATACAGTGTTGGATTGAGAGAGAGGAATGGAGAGGAAAGAAAGAAGGAAGGAAGGGAGAGAGAGAGAGAGGGTTGTCATCTTTGTTCATTCTGTAAAGTTTAATGGCTGAACATCCTCTTTTTTGGATGTCCATTTCATGAAGGTCCTCTTTGTGAAAGTGCTGATGTCAGACAGGGATCTCCATCTGATCCTCCAGTAAGGAAGATCATTATTGCGTAAGGTTGTAGTTCACTAATAAAAGCTGCCTTGTTTTCACTTTACTTGTTCATTTGTTTACTAGTTGGCATGGTAAAAATAGCCTTTTATCTATTTTTGTGAAAGACAACAACACTAATCAAAAGAGTCCCAATGTCTCCTTTGCCTTATGGTCCAGCAATGTGCCTGTGATTGTTGGAATGTCTCTGAAGTTCTCTCCAGTGATCCAGTGAGCCGATCAGCGTGAGGAGCGCTAGGAGACCAGTTCATTCTCCCATAGTCACATGCCTCATTGTGTCTGGTAGCCCTGATCAAAGTGCACATGGAAATACACAGCTGGAATAGCGCAGCAGTTGCGTATGTAGTTCTGTGCGGGTGTAGTTGTGAGTGTAGTTGACACTTTTATGAAGTGATATCAGAATATTTAGCTGAAGTTTCTGCAGCCTACTGGGGCATTTTGGCAGCTTTGGAATTATTCATAGATGTTGGTTTTGTTTGGAAGACTAGAGCTGTCTTAAATATCAAAGTTCTCAGGAAGCCAGGCATCCTCGGACACACACACACTCACACACTAGCTGGATCTGTAAGGCTGTGCTGAGTCGGGGTGCATGGCTCTCCCATAGAGTCATGTTGACTTTGGTTATGTAAGTTCTGTTTCCCCGCTTCCAACTCTCCCTTGGGCATCTTCTGATAGAGAGAGAGAGAGATAGGGAGGGAGAGAGACAGAGGGAGAGGGAGAGGGAGGGAGAGAGAGAGAGCATGTCCTCTCCTTGTTGAAAAGAAGAAGAGAAGAGCTTTTTTTCTTTCCTAATAAGACTGAAGACTTTCAGTTCCATTTTTTAGCTTGCCAGTACTTCTCTCTCTCTCTCCCTCTTCCTCTCCCTTTCTCTCTCTCTCATTCTTGCTGACTCAGAGGGCTCACATGACTGCAGGAAAAGCCTGCAGAAGGAGTGATAAATCCCTGGTGCTAGGCTGGCCTAAAATGCCATGTCATATCGCACTAATATGCATTGCAGAGAAGATGAAGTGCAGCCCGTTTTCCTCCACCACCACCACCCCACCCCTCATATCTGTCATGGCATTGGTCTTCCTGCCTTTGTGTGTGTGTGTGCGCTCGTGCCTGTCTCTTAGCAAGAGCCTTGTAAGGCTGTGAAACGGAGGACAAATATGAAAGGCTGTTTCCCCTCCCATGTCAGTCCATTCCAGTGCGCTGTGTTGACAATAGTCTTGTACTAGGACATGACACCTTTCACGGCCATACAGCATTAACAATCTTTGCATTTGTGCATGTGTGTGTGTGTGTTTTGTTTGTTTTGAAAATGTTTCTGAACTTGTTTGGTTCTCATAAAGCATCCATTTTTCTGGCTCAGACCCCTTTAGAGTTGTCACTTCACATCTCTCTCTCTCTTTCTCACTTTGTCTCTCCCACTTTGTCTCTCCCTCTCTCCTTTGGAAGGTCGTTTCCGGCAGATCGAGGTGCTGACCACGGTAGCCAATGCCTTCTCGTCACTCTACTCACAGGTCTCTGGCCTGCCCGTGCAGAAGATTGGCAACACCAATGCCAGCCCTGCCGTTGGTGGTGGCGGCACGGGTGGTACCGAGTTCGAGGGTGAGGTCAAGGAGCCGCAACCCATAGCCCGCATCCACTCCCTCTCCACCCTCAACGCCGTAAGGATGCTCAAGAAGAGCCTGACACGGCACAGCTTGCTCGCCTCCAGCTCGTCCGAGGGTGGTACGGTGGTGCCGGCAACAAACTCTGACCCCAGCAGCCCGGGGAATGGGCCCGGCGGCGGGTCGGTGGAGGAACACACAAAGCCGCAGAAGGCGTACAGGAAGAAGGATTCGCCCTCTCTGGCCACGGTGGCAGAGGAGGCTGGACAAAGCAGCACCGAAAGCCTGGGCAACGGAGATGCCCCAGAACCAGCCGCCACCAACCCAGCCCCCGCCCCCACCACCACCGCTGCTTCACCTGCTCCAGAGAGCCAAGTGGACTCTCTGTCCCCTAAACTCAGTGGTGAGGACCAGCCCAAGCCCCAGGGAGAGGGCCTCCCAGTGGGCTCCGTGGACAACCAGGGTCCGCCCATCCTGGGCATGGAGATCCCGGTGCTGGTGAGCATCAGTGGGGCCTCGGAGGAGAGCGATGGCAGTGGCGGTGGGGGGTTGGAGGGTGGCCAAGCGGAGGAGGCTGACATCCAGAGGGCCATCACCTCCACACCGGACAAAGAACCGACCAACCTGCTGCCTAATCCGCTCCTCGACCACCTCCGCACCTCCCCTCAGGCTCGCGAGTCCTTTGAGATGGACGAGGTAGAGAGTCACTCCACAGCCTGGTTTTGTTTTGCTGCATTTTGTTTTGTTTTGTATCATTTGTTTTGTTTTTGTTTAGTTTGGCTTGGTCATCGCACTTAGAACTGGTCACTGGGTTAGTGCTGAAGGCTGTAGATATCACCCACACCGGATGGAGAGAGAGAGAGAGAAAGGGGTGGTCTGTTCCCATACTCCCACATCCCATAGTACTCCCACAGTATCGCTGTGGTTACAGCATTGTGAGAAAGCCGTTGGTCGTGACATAAAGCTAAAAATAAGAGTAGCACGGGAACTTGTTTGTCCCTAGAGAATAGGCAAGAGTGACTGTGGTTCTGTCTCGCTAATGCGTTGCGGTATGTGTCTCAGTTTAGTCGTGTTGCAGTGTACAGCTTAATTATGTACTTGGAATTAGTATTCTGCTGTTCAGATGAGAGAAAACTTTCACTTAAGATCCAGACTGCACCCTGTGGAGGAGTAGAAACTAAGCTGTGTTGAACAAGGATAGTCTAGCTTTTATTTGTGGTCTTCTGTTTTTGTGAACTTTGAAATGTTCCCACAGCAGCTTTTATGTTGTTGAGATCAGAAAATTGAATTGTCCTATTTGATTTTTCCAAATCCACTTAAAAGAGAAGTACAAAACAAAGGAAGATTATTTAGCATTTTTATGCTTTAAATGTCTTTACATTGTTTATGTGCTATAAAAACAATGGGGAACTTCTGTTGTAAAGTGTGAAAATGTTAAAGTTTGAATACAAAGAAAGTCTAATCTGTGTGTGTGTGTGTGTTGCGTTTGCAGCTGCAGGAAGACGAGCCTGGCACTCGCAGCACATCTCGAGCTGGCAGTGGTGAGTGTGTCCCAGCAGTGAAACCTGCTCATCCTCACTACACCAAAGCACTGTGCCTAAAATGGCAGGAATGCTGGCCATTCTTTTACCCTCTCTGTTGTTAAAATCATCAGAGGCACATTCATCCATTATTATCCATTATTTTTATAATGTATAAATTTATAAATATTCAGGGTATGTAAGGGTAGAATAAACTCCTGATGTTGCGGCAGTTATGTAAAGCCAAAGTGCCATTGACCTTTTGACAAACAAATTTTATAAAGTTTTAGTTGAGCTAATTCACTTCTTATGACGTTTTTCCAAAACAGTGAGGCCTCAAGCCTTTGATTACCTCAGTGAAAGCAGATCTTCAGAGACTATTTTTGATTGTGTGGATTGAGTTAAGCCTGGAACATAATGTGGAACATTTGCCGCTAAGAATACAGGTCACGTCAATCTAATTAGCGTGACCAGTTAAAAGTGAACATATTTTTCTCAGGGACAAAACAACTTTAGTCATCTCATTATTTCTCAAAGTGCATCAGCTCAGAAAGATCTAATATAACCTCCTCAATGCCCTCCAAAAAATGTAGATTGTGCCTCCCAAGACTAGAGTCTCTGGTCTACAGAACTTATCCTAGTCTGCCCCCTTGTGGCAGTTGTGTGGACTGGTCAATTGCTCAGCAGGGCTGCAATCCCCAGCGACCATTTGAAATGAATGATTTTTGCCAGCTTACTCATTTCAAGCTGGTCAGCTCCAAGACTCCAAGAATTATGCCTTAAATTAACTGTGCTTTTCTTTTGACACACCACAACTTCCCTAAAAGCAACATTGCCTGGTAGATAGATTGTCTTGCATTTGTTTGTGAGCATTCTTATTCAATAATTAAGCGGGCCTGTGAGTCTTATTTGTAAGTGATGCCACATGAGTTTGCTAATGAACTTTGTCATTTGATTATTTTATTGATTTTGAAGAAGTGTTGCATTGCTGATTTATTCTGATTTATTTATCATATTTATTCTTATGTCTGTGTTTGTTCGTGTCCACAGAACTGCTTAGGACTGCCAGCCAGCAGTCAGACAGCAGTGGCTTTGCTGAAGACCCTTCTACTGATTGTTCCACTAATTATCTGAAGGTAGTGCCTTTGGGAGGTCTGACAGAATTAGAATGATACACTGTGATATCTAATGTGTGTCTTGATAAAGACTTGTTTGATGACTGTTTATAAAAACGTTTGAGAGAATTGTATGCTGAGGTTCGTCTTTCACAAGAAAATTGAAGGGGAAAAATATGCCGGGAGGTCTGGAAAAAGGATCTGAAGGTTTCTTAGGTTGTTGCTGATGGCTTTTGGGTCCTTCTCTGTCAGGTTCAGGAGAGTTCAGACAGCTGTGACAGTGAGACCACGGTGACGTCCCACGCGGGTGACTCCACAACTCCTCTGGCCGCTGACCCGGCCGCCTTCGAGCCGGACGCCCAGGCCGTGCTGGAGACGCACACCGAGGTGGGGGAGCAGGAAGAGGAGAAGGGCGAGCAGGAGGTGCCAACGTACAACGTCCACCAGTTCCCCAGAGTGCCTGACTCTCAAGCCCCTCAGCCGGCCAGCTTTGCAGACGAGCCTGGTCTGGCCACTGCCACTACAGAGTCTACTACAGAGGCCTCACCTCTAGCAGAGCCTGGGGTCTTGTCAGAAATTTCCTCTCCCATGGAGGTTCCATTGGCTCGTCCTGCGTCTTCCCTCAGCAATGTTCCGGAAGGTTCCAAGCTCGGAGCGTCCGGTCTGGTCCACACAGCCCTGCACCGGGCGCAGGAGCGCTCCTTTTCTGTGAACGAGGATCAAACGGGTCTGGCGGCGGCATCAGCAGCAGCCCGAGCCCAAGAGCTCCGCAAGGCCCGGCTGGGACGTCTCCAGCGGTCCAGCTCGCTGCCCACCTCCCTGCTGAGCCCATCACGCGTGGTCTCCTCACTACGGATCCAGCTGGGCCATGGGTCAGTCCGCCACTGCACCCCAACTTCCTTCTCTTACCGTTACACCCCGGACCCCGACGGCGCCCTGGAGGTGGGCTCCATCAAGGAGGAAGGCCACAACGAGGAAGGGGATGTGGACGAAGGCGAGGAAGGGCAGCCGAGCTGTCGAACCACCCTCATCATCAAATCACCAACCACCGGCGTGGCGGCGGCGGATGGACCACTTTCCAAGATGGCCCCTGTGTACCCGTCCTCGGTGCTACCCGGTCACCTGACCCTCTCCAGCACCTCGCTCTACAGCAGACCCCTGCAAGACTGGCCTCCGCAGCGGAAGCTGGGCGAGGCTGGCAGCTGGAGCAGTGTGCCCAACCTCAGCCTGAGCCAGCCACATGCCCCCTCCCCCACGGCCCATCACCACCTGCATCAGCTGCCCCACCGCCGCTCCCAGTACCCCCCTGCGTCTACTGGTTCCCCTTACAACAGCCTAAACTCCTCCTTTAGTGGGGCCTTCCCCCAGACCCCTAGCAGCTGCTTAACCCCATCCCCAACCCCCTTCTTCACCCCACCCCAAAGTGCCTTCTTCACACCGCCACAGAGTGCTGCCATGCTCAACAGTGCCCCCTATTGGCCCGGAGCTCAAGGTGTCTCACCATACGGCTCCCCTTACCCCCCTCACCACCAGCAGCTGCAGCATCTTCATCAGCCTGAGGGTCGCTACAGCTCCCCACTCCCCCCTGCTGCCACCAGTCCAGTCCCATCCTACAGTCCCCTGGTCCACCCTCACAGCGCCCCCTACAGTCTGCCATACAGTACGCCACCGCCCAGTCTCCCAGGACAGCCTTATAACCCACAGTACTCCGGGCCTCCCTGCCTCCCTTTCCCTCACGAGCCAGCCGCCTCGTCTGCCCCCTCCAGCACGGAGATGCAGCTCCGCAGGGTCCTGCACGAGATCCGCGGGACAGTGCAGAACCTAGCCCAGGTGAGTGCAAAACACACACACACGCACACACACACACACACACACACACACACACACACATTAACCCCAGGTTGGACCAAGTTATTTTTGTAATATCAGTATGTGTTATTTATTTAACTCGTGATCGTTTTTTATTTTATTAATTGGCATTGTGTGACTCAAAAAAGCTTGTGACCATGTTGTATGCTTTCTTATGACGTTTGCAGCGAAGGGCCATTTGATCCCATGACTTTGATAGTGATAGCGACATGGACACACGCAATGCTTTTCCAGTGCTGAGTCATATATGTTTGTTTTGCCACCCTGAGCAAACACATTGTGATGGAGACCGAGGCTCTAGCTTTCTTGTGGTTGATCCTCCCTGAGAACAAACAGGCACACAGACACACATAAATCCAGTTTATACATAGACATACGCACGTAGGGTCAGAGTAAACCCAGACCTGCCAACCTGTATGTATGTTGCATAGCAGCCATGCATTTTGACACTGAAATACACTGATACACATTCCCACTTAAAAGTATGAAAAGTACGTATTTTTAGACCACTCTGCAAGACTGCAAGATTGCCTACTAAAAAAAGTTTAGATCACTCATAATGCAGTATTCATTCTCTTTGCCCCCCCTTCGGTACAAAAAGAAATATTAAGAAAGAATGATAGAAACACAGGCAGCTGCAGCGCTGACCTGTCATGTCCCGACCCCTGCCCACTTTCCTTGCTGACGTTAACGTTGCAGTGAATTCGCGAGGTAGCTAGTTATTATCCATGTGTCGTGTAAAACATTAATAGCTCTCAGAGCCTAATAAATGCACAAAGAGCACACCCGGAATGCGATTTATAGCTGCCACAGGTTTACGTTAGTAGGCTAAATGGCCTGTTAATCAGGCAGTTTTTTCATAAACCTCTTTTGCTCATATCATGGACGGAGGTTGTTACTGTGTCCAAACTTGCATCACAAAAACAGTCCTATGACTATGGAATTTCCTGATTTCCCATGTACTTTGTAGCCTGTGAACTGCAGTGCTGATATTGACATTTCATAGAACGCTATGTAATGTCTCATTTGAACATTTGGATTAAGAGACAGCAACACAAATGTGAATGGGCTTAAGGGCCCATATAGGCACATGCATGGCTCTGGGTACATGTAAAGGATAATACCTTGTCATGTTCTCATTAAGAAGAAACAAGTTATCATGTTCTCATAAAGGAGATATCCACTGGTCTCATGTTAGAACAATCAGAATACATAATAATTATGACAAAAATTTCAATACAGGAAAAAAACTCTGATTCTGATGATCAAAGAACAGAATTGTCAGTCAGGGATTTTTTATGTTTTATGTGAATATAGTTAATGTAATGTTAATGTAATTGTAACATTTGTAAATATGAATGTAGTCAACAAACATGTCTTAGATCTGTTGATAACTGATGATTACATTAGAGGCCACACATCAACATTGACCTAGATAATCTAACCGAAGCTATAGGCCTAGGCCTTCCATGTGAAATTCTAGGTAACAGCCTATGGGTACATCTACTGAGCCTCTGTATGCTAGGGGATTCTTTGCCTGTAAAACGTTGATACTCCAATGTATACTATCCATATTATCGGACAGCCTATTTGGTTGCAGTGTTAGGCTGCTATATTTCTGCCAACGAGGTGCTACTCAAAACAAATCTTCAGTGTTGGCAGGTATGAAATACACAGGGTGGTTGTGGTTAGCTTTGAGTGGAGGCATGCTTGTCTGTGTGTGGATGTTTTATTTTCTCCTTCCTGTCTTTTTGGCAGGCCTCTACCCCAACTCCCACCGAGGCCTTCAGTCCACAGAGGTCTGTTCAGACACCCTATGAGGTAAGCGCCTCTCTCTCTCTCTCCCTCTCCCCCTCTGCAGGGGATGGAGAACTGTTTTCCCACTAGAGGGGACTTGGTTCCATAAACTCCCCTGGGTTGTTAGACCTCAAAGTGGAGAGAACTTGAGTCGGTTCCCAAGACTATCTATCCTTTTCTTGAAAATGATGAATGTTGTTTGGGTGTTTTTTTATGTGTCTGTGTCTGCTTTGAGTGTGCATAGATGGTGAATGCATGTGTTTGCTGTGAGTGCACATATGTTATCAGTTCTAATGTCTGTCTCTTTCTTTCTTTCTTTCTCTCTCTCTCTCTTTCTCTGGTGTTGCAGGAGCTGCAGATGAGGAAGAGGAGTCTGAGTTTGTTCCGCACGCAGATGATGGACCTGGAACTGGCCCTAATGAG
This sequence comes from Tenualosa thibaudeaui, assembly GCA_027481765.1. Taxonomy (NCBI): domain Eukaryota; kingdom Metazoa; phylum Chordata; class Actinopteri; order Clupeiformes; family Clupeidae; genus Tenualosa; species Tenualosa thibaudeaui. The sequence goes on along the minus strand of JAIFZK010000228.1, from coordinate 1,112,287 downwards.
CCAGCAGTCTCAGGTCTACCAGCACCTTAGTCAGGAGAAGAGGTGAGGAGACACACACTTCACCCCTCACTCCTCAGGTCTACCTCCACCACAGACAGGAGGAGAGATGAGGACACACACACACACACACACACGAACACACACACACACACACATGAACACACACTCACACATTATGTTTATTTCCTACTCATTTATCAGTGTAAATGAATGCCAAGCCATGCTGCTGTGAAGAAGTGTAAAGCAGTCAGCCTGTCTGGATGAGGTGGCATTCAAGTGAAGTGTTCTCCATAGCACTTCTCGTAGTGATTGTGTAAGCCACTTGTGTGGAGTGGACACAACATTGTTTGTATTGGGGGAGCTGTAGTTTTGAATAGCTCAGTAAGCACTGTTGTTAATATCTTATTAGTCTGCAGTGTTAGCAACACATGCAGGTTTGTCCGTGAGTTTGGGTGTTCAAATTGGCTCATTTGTGGGAAGATAAAATGAAATTAGACAAAATCTTCTGCTTAGAAGCCAGACATGACACAAGTCATTTGTTCTACAATAACAGAAGTAAGCTTTGATGTTGCTGTATAAATTTGTCCCAGTTTGTGAACTTGATTGGCATCATTTGCACTTGATGGTTGGCATGTCACTGTTGGTTTATGAGGTGTGGTTTACGGTCGAGGATGTGGAAGGGTGTACTGACACAAGATCTCACACTTCACTATCCACATTTGTCTTGGCTTCATTGTGTGTGTACTCCCAGCACCAAAGGAGGAAACTTGTCTGGTTTATCAAAGCAAGCCCGTGTGTATTGTATCTGCTCTCATTTCCCACTTTGATAAATGACTGCTGGCTATGTCAGTTAATTGGGCAGGCTGTTACAATGGTTATGTCAGTTATTTGGATGGTAATGTCCGTTGTTTCTAGAGCCATATGGCTTTCAGCACAACCAAAGGAATAAATGCAACTATAAATATTGATCTTCAGTGAAGTCGTGCTTTGAATCTACAGTAGAAGCAGGGTAGTAACGTAGTAGTTGACTGGATGAGTCTTGCTATGATTTTTATTCTATTGATCTTTCCAGTTGAAACTGTAACAACTGCAGTGGATTGCTGGATTATGGGGAAGTTGTAAAGATGTGCGCAAATATGGTGTATAGATTAGTTAAACTCCATATCAGCGACACTGTGAGTGATTCTATAATTTAAAACCTTATGAGTTTCCATTAACTCTCCCTCCATCCCCTACTTTCCTTGACGAGTGCGTGGACCTTTTCCTTACTGATTCCTAATAATTAACTTCATTAGCACTTTATATATCTTTATATATCTTATATATCTGTGCATCCCCACCCTCTTCTCTCTTTCTTTCTTTCTTTCTTTCTTTCTTTCTTTCTCTCTCTCTCTTTCTCTTGCTGTGTCTCTCTCTCTCTCTCTCTCTCTCAGGCTGGAGTTGGAGCAACTGCAGTGTTTGCGTGGTGCGGTCAGGAAGGAGTTGCAGGAGTTGGAGCTGCAGGTGGAGGATCGTCTCCGCACCACACAGCTTCCTGGACTCTACCGCCACCCTATGGTCAGTGGTTTCACTGCAGCTAAAATTTCCATCCAAATACTGTTGACTAGTGAACGTTTGTGAATCATTTATCTCACATAATAATTTTGCTAGTTTAGTTTAGATAAGTTTAGATTTTTAGTATGCTATTTATCGGAAACAGAAAACAAGTGTACTTGCAATTCTAATTCACACCGCTGACAACTTTTTACTAGTGCTAAGATTAAGTTGTGGTTAACCTGTTCATTGGTGAAAAAGTATTTGATCATGATTGCTCATTGGAATAATATGTGTACCCAAAGACTGTTTACATTTTATTGTTATTTTATTTGAAATATGAATACCTGCATGATGGATAGGTACACTGCTGGTACCACTGCTACTGTGGTCCTAAACGTCACACCTTAGCTGACTTGTGTTGGTGTTGTGTTTTGCTGTGTTGAAATTAGGCTGGGGTTCCTATTGTAAGAGTGGCACAGGGCTGTGACCCTGTTTGTTAGTGTCCTTCTAATGAGTGACTCTCACACACAGGCCATGCACAGAGGTCAGAGTTTCGACAGCCTGTCTAACGCTTCAGCCCTGGAGCCGGTGAGTGTGCCACTGCAGCCATGGCTCATGTCTGTGTGTTTGTGTGTGTGTGTGTGTGTGGAGAGACATGCTCATGTATCAGCAGAGCTCTTCTTTCAGGCTCATGTATCTGGGTCATGTGTTCATTTGTGTTTACATATATGATTCTGTTGCACATACCTTTGTTACATACACTATGTCTACACGCACATAGCTACTAGTTTGTATTTATGCATCATTGTTTGTGTGTGTGTATGCAATTAGTGTTTTACATCATATTTGTCTTATTTTCTATGACTGTTTGTTTATTCTTTTCATTTCATGTTTGCTCCCTCCCTTCCTCTCTCTCTCTCTCTCTCTCTCTCTCTCTCTCTCTTCCCCAGGTGTCTGACCTCCTACGGGAACAGCTGTATCTGCAGTCAGAGCTGGGCTATGAGGGCAGCCTGAGTCGCGCCACCACCCCTGTGTCGGGCCGTTCCTCGGGCACCGTCAGCCCCGTGAGGAGCCACTGGACCGCTACCTCCGGACGCACATCCCCCCAGAGAGGAGCCGTTTACCGGGCCACAGTCAGCCTCACCCCGGCGCCCCCTGCACGGCCCGGCGTTGAGCCCACAGAGGAGGAGGAGGAGGAGGAGCAGAAGCAGGAGGAGGTGGACGGGGAGGGCAGAGAGGAGAGGTGCTCCTCTCTAGCGTGGGTCCAGGGGAGTCAGGCAGCTATCAACCCCCATCTGCTGGAGGAGAGGGGGAAGGAAGGGGGAGAGGAAGGGGGAGCAGCTGCTGCCGAAGGAGGAGGAGGAGGAGGAAGAGCAGGAGCTGAAAACCCGCACCTGCAACAGCTGATCAAAGAGGTGAGTGTGCATACCCGGTGGGGATGTCCACTTTTGCTGAGTCGTGCTAACGCTGCCCTGCCCACAGCTCTAAAGCCAGAGCTCTTCTAGGAGAAGGACGCACCTGTGAGGAGCACACTAGGATACCCTGTCTGTGGAGGAGTCCTAAACCAACACTGAACCATTCTTTTAAAGAGCTTCTTTGCAGTGCAAAAACATAGCTAATTCCTATCTATAGACTTAGCCCAACCTTTACAACCACCAAATATATTTTCACAACAACCAACACTTTTGCTGAAAAAGCACCTATCCAATGAAGATCTGTCATCACTGAAACGTTTCCTCATTTAAGAGTTGCTGTTACCACTTTCCCATTGAGCATAATGTAAAATGATGTATTACAATGAGTTTCAGATCCTGAAATCCTGATCCAACATTTTTAGATCCTGAAACCTAGAGCGAAAACAAGCTGAGATGATAGCAAGGGCCAGGGTTGCAGGGCAGCTTACAATGAGGAAGGCAGCAGAATCCGTATCAGTGCTGTTGTGCTACTGTCACTATGGCTGTGCGTTATATAAAGTTTTCCAGAAGTTTCTCCTCCAGAGAGGAGAAACTTCTCTCTCCTCACTGGTCATCTGAGACACATAGAGGAAGGGGCAGATCTGTCCTGAACACATTTAATATGTCCTTGGCATCGCATGAGACACACACACACACACACACACTTCTCTCCTGTGGTCTGACAGATGTAGTTTGGTGACAACATGACTACTGAGTAGATCCATTCATGAAAAACCATTTGTTCGCTTAATTTAAGACCCTGGCGAGTTGCACTTACACCTCTGAAGCTTTTTATGGAAACTTGGAATTGTTCAGCAGAGCATTTTTTTTGAGTGCTAGCTTTGTCTGTGTGACCTTTTTTATGATGTAATAAGTTTGGCTCAATTTTTTGCGTTTTGAGTGAGATGTTCCCAGTCTCTTTCCCTGTGTGTGTGTGTGTGTATGTGTGTGTGTGTGTGTGTGTCCATCCCAAGAGAACAGTCTGTTCCTGCCAGCTTTGGCAGTCTTTTTAACTCCACCATGTGTTTGTGCCACTGTGCCAGGCCAGGTCTGAGCTAGCCAGGAGAGTCCACGCTGAAACACACACACACACACACTTTGTTTTCTCAGTTCGCCTTTTCTATTTGTTTCTGACATTCTCTCCTCCCTTTTTCCTCCCACACCCCCATATTTCACCTCTCCCCAGATCAAAGACAGCATAGCTGACGAAATCCGGCAGGAGATTGTGAGCGAGCTCCTGGCTGCGGTCTCTCCCCGGAGAGTCGTGGCAGTGTCAAGGGAGCAGCCCTGAGCTGCGACTGCACACACACACACGGGTGGATTTACGAGAGAGGTAAGTGGGTACAGCGCAGCACAGTGCAATGGGCCATTCTTCTCACCCAGTTAAAATGCCAGCGAGGTTTGCTATAATAAATGCAGCAATCTCATCTTATTTAGATCTTTTGAGTTGCTTGAGTGGGCAGGGAATTGGACACTTATGGACCGTTTCAGCATAGTCAGTGCACAAAAGAGAAGTAGCTTAACCTGAGCAAGTCCCCCCACACATCTTAGCTGAGCATTGTTGTACTGAGTAGCTATTCAACATGAATGGCTTATTTATATCACACGCTACAAGGTTTTTCTAATGAACGTTTGATGTGGATTGTCTTTGAGGCCAGACAGCTGGTGGCAGGGGGAGGCAGGTTCTACCTTTTCCTGTTGAGTTATGAAAGACACAGCATGAGGTCACTTCCACCTTGGCATGATGAAATAAAACATCTCTCTTCAGAGGGCTTTAGAATTGTCACTGACGTCTGTCACACTGGCTCATTACACTGGTTAATTTTTTTCCTCCTCTTCTGCTCTCTCATCTCCCCCCTCTTCCCTGCAGCTGAAGAGAAGAAGAAAAAAAATACAAGCTTCTCCTGAAGAGGTTTGTGTATTAAACACTGTTTTAAGCCTGCACTGAGGAGAAGTCGGCCCAGCCTAGACCAGAACAGACTGCCCCGTCATGGACCCATTGGATGCCCTTCCCACACACAGCAATGTATACGATGAACTGATCGGAAACTTCAATGCCACTGTTGGCTGCGGTCGAGGTTAGGGTCAGGGTTTCGAACCGGGTGGGTTGATGGGATTCTGGTGTGGTGGCTGCATTGATGGTACATTGTGAAAATTTGATACCTTTTTTTTTTTTGTGGGATGTGCTTAAGTATGTGCTGTTGGTCCATGTGCATGTCTGTTTGTTGAAAGGTGAACAAGTTCAAAGAGGCCGGCTGGCTGTGTTGTGTGTGTTTATACTGTACGTGTCTGTGTGTGAATGTCTGTCTGGATTTCCATGTGAAATTGTGTACAACTGTTTCCAGATCAGTGTCTACTGTATAAAAACTCTCTTCTCTTCTAATGCAGCCTCTGTGAGGAACTAACTGTGCAATACATTTCACTCGCAACTTGAATTGACCAATAGCAACTACTGTTTTTAAGTGTGCCACTTCTGAAGGTCCTCCTCAGCCAGGCGTTATTTTGTCTGCTATATTTATGTCTGTAATCTATCACACTCTCCTAACGAGGACAAAGAACTAAAATAGCCCCAAGCACATTCCTAAATAAGTTTTGCCTTTGTAGACAGCACTACTTTAGGTTGTTGTTATTTGTTTGTTTGTTTGTTTGTTTGTTTTAATTATTCCTTGTGGTTTAACATGAAACTAAACTATAGCTAAGTGTTTGAATGCGGATGTACACTAATGTGTAAACCCATGGCCTTAGCAAGGGAGAGAGACCACAGGGATTGTCGTCACTATTGTTGTTGTTGTTGTTTTCTTTGTTGTTGTTCGTCTTTAAAAATGATTTCTAATACTAATTCCTAGTACCTGTATGTAATGTATGACTGGTTCATGTGCTTGTAAAGCATGTTGTTTTAAAGGGACTCGCTAACTTGTCACTTTTGGGATGCACGAGGGAGAACGTGTAGAGAAAATCAGTAATAAAGATTTATTTATTTTGAGTAAATCTGTTGCAGTGGTGTTTGTCTATCTGATGATGGCAACATAAGATAATTTACATGAACCAATTCCCATGCACTGGTAATCTGGTGTTCTTCACTAATCTTTGAAGTAAAATAACAAATAACAGTGACAATTGCAGTGCGGTTTAGCTCGGATTGGCCTTCCTGTGACCTCCTCCTGAGAAATGAAGTACAATGGGGCAGAGCATGTTGTTCTGTTTTTGTTTCCTAATTTGTCCCTGGCTCTTGATTTGCCCTGTGCTGAAAAATCTCATCTCTGCGGAGCATTCGGCCCCGTTCCACTTCCTGATAACTGGACAATTCCACACACACACCCTTGTCTTTTGTCTCTTGCTTCCTCCTCCAAACATATTAAGAGCATTTACATGCACAATGCCACTGCAATTCACACTGCTTTTAATGATAAGGCCATCCAGACATTTAAATCATCATTTAAATGGAGGGATTTTCACTGCTTTGTCTGATGCCCTTTTCTACGAGCGGTGCCCTGAGAAAAAAAAAAGTCTGCAATAAATAGTCACAGCCACTCTTATGATGAAACTGAATAAATAGTCACAGCCACTCTTATGATGAAACTTGAATAAATAGTCACAGCCACTCTTATGATGAAACTTGAATAAATAGTCACAGCCACTCTTATGATGAAACTTGAATAAATAGTCACAGCCACGCTTATGATGAAACTTGAATAAATAGTCACAGCCACTCTTATGATGAAACTTGAATAAATAGTCACAGCCACTCTTATGATGAAACTTGAATAAATAGTCACAGCCACTCTTATGATGAAACTTGAATAAATAGTCACAGTCACTCTTATGATGAAACTGAATAAACAGAGACATAGTCACGCTTATGATGAAACTGAATAAATAGAGACATAGTCACGCTTATGATGAAAATTAATTAAACAAATACATGTCATTGCCTTTCCCTCTCATGGCTGGCAGTGAGATCTGGGGCCAGCGTTGCCATGGAAACATGGCCTGCATTGTGGATCTGTCGGTGGCACTGCGGTTTGAATGGGTGCTTAAGGGATATGATATCATAAGGAGCCCTTTTGTGTGGCGCAACTCCAGATTGGGGGGTCGGCTCCCACACAGCAGGGATGAACTGCTGAAAAAAGTTCACCGCCAAGAGCTCTGTCCTGTCATCTTGATACACAGGTGTCATTGAGTGGTCAGGTATCACCATGACAATGAGCTCCTACTGAATGTCTTGAAAGACCAAACTGCAGATATGTTTGAAATAATTTCAGATGAATTCTTTCCCACAAAAATGTATAGAAGCTTTCAAAAGAAGAATTGTCCCCAGGATGCTTTCTTTTTCTTCTTGCACTGCTCTCCAGTAGGACTTCCCGCCCGTGAAAAATTTTGGCATATGCACTGTACCCGCTGTGTCCTGTCTGCTGGCACCAGAAGATTGCTGCGCATTCAGGGGCTGGGTCTGCCAGACGTGTGTGTGTGTGCCCCCCGCATGTCTGCACCCTCAAACTATCACTCATCACCCTCTGGTTCCAATCACTCCCTCTCGCTTCTGGGAAGGAGCACAAAAGAGCCTGTGTTGTGGTATGTATTGTGGTGTGTTGTGTGTCGAGGGGCGTGGGTGTGTGTCTTGGAAAACTCACTTCTCCTGGACAGGTAAAAAAAAGAAAGAATGAAAACGAACTAAAACTGGCTACCTGACACAAACCAAGTGACCTCAGTTGCAATACAAATTTTCTCCCCAAATTTAAAAGTGAGCTTCTGGCTTCAAAAATTACAAATTTCGATCAAGGTTCACCATGGATTTAAACTCACAGCACCCAAAAGACACTGGCAGTACAGCTTTGCTCCTGACAACATCAACACTGAGTTTAGGTCATTTGGCAGCACTTCAATCCTTCACACACACACACACACAATCTCTCTCTCTCTCTCTCTCTCACACACACACACACACACACACACACACACCCCTGGTGGCTTTATTCTAACTCCTTGGCATTTCCTCAAGTGCATTAGGTGTTTGTGAGGTGTCCTTGGGCACAGGCCTATGACCTCATGCCCCCTTAATGGGCACCATTGATGCTCTGACACAAACAAGAGCTGGGGCATAGGGCCATGAGCCGTGGACTACAAACGCAGACTTGTAGACTGGCCGTAGAAAACATGTAACAAACATTTAGCCCCACTTCAGTGTTTCTGAAGCACTTGTGATTTACAATGGAACTGCACAGCATGTGCCAGCACATAGCACAAACAGTGTGTGTGTGTGTGTGTGTGTGTGTGTGTGTGGATGGATATCTAATATCCAGTCTCATCCTGTTATTCTCTATCAGTCGTTGTGGTGGTGCTGGTGGTGTTCCTGAGAGGTTCCAAGGGTATACTTGTGAATAATTGTGTATACTTGTAAATAATACAAAAGGAAAAATATGGTGTGATTCACTCTTTTGGTTGAGGTCACTGAATGCTGTCTGTAAGAAAAAGGATGAGAAACTTTGACACAACATAGTCCCACAGACCGAATATCAAACCAGCACCTAACATTAACTGAATGGGGCATGGGAAAATTAAACTTAAAGTGAGTTTTTGTGCCCCCTTCAGTCATCTTTCCTACAGACAACACTCAGGACTCTCCTTTAATAGTTGATCTGTTTGAACTTTCCTTTCTTCCTCCCTTGTCCTTGTTCTTTTTAAATCATGAATCTTCAGCTGAAGCACAGAGACATTGGCTTTTCTTCACAAGATCTATATGTCTGTGGTCTGGGGACATTTATAGTTTCCACAAGTTTTCTCATTAAGACTGTACTGAAGTTAGTAGAATAAATGGCCATTATTTGTAATTGAATAATTAGGCTTAATTATAATGAAGAAAACCTGCCACGCTAAGAATATTAGCCAGGTCAGCCTAAAAATAAAAGCCCTGTTATGACACTGATGCATAACTCTCCACAGAAGTCATTTTGAATAATTAAAAAATCTTGGAATGATGTGCCACTATTGATTGAGGACATACTGCATTATAAAACACTCCTCCTGTCTCCAGGTTTACTCTGACCTGGGAAAAAGAAAAGAGGAGGAAAAGAAAGTGTGGAGGAGGAGAGAAAGGAAGAGTCTGGGGAGTATGGGAGCAAGGGATGGATGGAGGGTAAGGAAGGGAGGAGGGTGAAAAAAAATCAGCAGCAGCTTCCTGAACTTGGATCATCAATAATGGAGGATGCATCAGCAGGTCCCGATGGAGGCTTAGATTGCACTTCTGTGAGCGCAGCTAATGACACTGTGGATGGGGGGTGGGGGGCAGAGCTGTAGCTCACTCAGATTAGCAGCCCTGCAGCCCAGCCCAGCCCAGCCCAGCCCACTGCTGACCAGCCCTATCTTGGCCAGCCCATCGTGGAAAGGTAGCCGAGCCCAAGAGGGGAGTGCAGTGTGGAGAGGACCAGGGACAGCGCCTCTGGGAATCGTGAGTGCGAGTGCAGGAGGCGGGTGCTGGAGACTTGAGAGTATTCAGGACAGCTCCTTTTGAGATTTTGAGATTTTGAGGAAGAAAGCCTTGAGAGAAATTTGCATTGTGTTTTTTTTTGTTTTGCGTTTTCTTTTGTTACTGGGCTGGGACTTGACAGAAGTGGAACAAACCTCTCTCTCTCTCTCTCTCTCTCTCTCTCTGTGTCTCCCCTTCCTTCTCATTTCCCCTCCTCTTTTTCTTAATCTTTGTATTTTATTCTTTTTTTGTCTTTGACATTGCCATCTTGCCAGAGACATCTGTCTCTCTCTTCCCTCTCGCTTTTCTATACATACACACACACACGCCTCCCTTGTTCTCTCCCTCTCCCTCTCCCTCTCCCTCTCTCTCTCTCTCCCTCTCCCTCTCTCTGTCTCTGAGTGGAGCAGGAGGGAGGCGGGCGGTCCAGGAAGAGCAGTGTGGTGCTCATAAGAGGTGGGGGCCAGAGACGAGACTGCTGCTGCTACTGCTGCTGTGGGTGCTGCTGTAAAGCTTGGCCACACAGCTGCTCACTAGGGTTAGCTCCTATACCTCTCTCTTTCCCTCTCTCTCTCTCTCATACTTATTTCTCTCTCTCTCTCTCACACTTATTTGTCTCTTGCTCTCTCTCTCTCTCTCTCTCTCTCTTTCTTTCTCACTCTGTCCTACTGCCTCTCTCCCTCCCTCCCTCATTTGCTCCCTCCCTCCCTCCTCTCTCGGGTCTCTGTCGCTCTCTGCGTGTCCTGCGTGGAAAACATGGAGCCCAACAGTCCCAAGAAGATCCAGTTCTCTGTGCCACTGTTCCAGAGTCAGCTGGACCCACAAGCAGCTGAACATGTAAGTACACAGAGAGAGAGAGAGAGAGAGAAGGGGAGAGGAACTAGAAAGCTCCTATTCCTCTCAGGGTGTGTGTGTGTGTGTGTGTGTGTGTGTGTGTGTGTGTGCGTGCGTGTGTGTGTGCGTGTATGTGTGTGTGTGTGTGTGTGTGTGTGTGTGTGTGTGAGTGTGTGTGAGTGTGAGTGGTAGAGATGAGGGATTGGGGGTCCTCCAGAGACCTACTGAAAAAGCTTTCTGCTTTGTTCAGGTTGCTGGTAAATCTATTTTGCAATATGGACACGTAATAGAAATTAGAGCTAATGGTAGTCTATGGCATCAGCACAAATGCGTGTGTTGTTTCATGTGGAGGAGGTTTTTTTCTGTCTGTCTTTCTTTCTTTTCCTTCTTTTCCCCTCTGTGTGTCAAATGTTTTATAAGGAAGAAAAAAGACTCCATTCCTGAAGAAGAGATAGTTCACTTTAAGTGCCATCTTTTGTTATCTTTTATACAGCTTTTCCTCAGGAAATTGCTATTTTAGAAAAGTAAATGCTCTAACAGCTCAAAGCCCATACTGTCAGTGCTCCCACTGTGTATCAGTGTGAAACTGTCATCTGTATAATAAGAAGAGGCCTCACACAGGAGGCTCCTCTGCCAGAGACGTGTGTGCTATACTCCCTTTTATCTGAGGTGAACTTTTGCTGACGCTGGGACAACAACGAAGTGCTAGGGAAAAAAATGATGATGGTGGATGAGTGTCCAGTCCATTTCAAGCCTGGCCGTGCTGACTAAGCCCGCTCTTAGAACAGGCTCTCACAGGCCTTTTGGTCTTTGCCTATACTATATTTCAGAACAAGCGTCAACATTCAAGAGATTGCAGGTGAAAGGCTTCATTTTTCTTTTCTTTTTTCTTTTCCTTTCTTCTTTTTAGATTCGTTCTGGTCTTTAAGTGCTTTTGCATTGATCACAGTGTCCAAGGTTGAGAATGAATAGGGCCCTCTTAAGATGAGAGACATGTCTCAATGGGCATGTGTCGTGACTGGTCATTGTAGTTCAGCATCACCACCCCCAACACATATCTTTTCTGTCATTGATTCAGTTGACATCCAATCAATCTTGGGTCTCATAAACTTGACACATACACACATGCATGGGCCAGGATGAAGCATAGCCTACACTGGTTCTGCCCAATGTCCTGATTTTATTAGATCCATGCTGTTAGAATAGTGAGCACATGGCTTAAGCTTGCGTTGTGTATAAGGTTTGACAGGAACAAGGGGGCTTAATAGAAATGACTGCTTATCCAAATATACAAATATAATGATTTTGACCAACTTCTCTGTCCTTCTAGATCAGAAAGAGGAGACCCACACCTGCCACCCTGGTCATTTACAATGACCCAAATGCAGCTGGTAAGATCTCTACAATACATGCATGAGGTTGTCAGGTTAAAGCTGAGAGAAATGAACTTGATATTTCAATGATATTTCAATTTTCATGCCAGAGAGAGAGAGCAACATTTTGAAGAAGAGGTTCAGAGACACTTAAAACGGATATTTCACACCACATTGTCCCATTTATTGCACTCTTGATGTAATGAGCTCTGTTTGAAATTGTTTGTGATTTGCAATTTAGGCTGTGCTTAGTTTGACAGAATTAGAATGCAGGGACTGGATATGAATTTTGTTTCCCCTCAACATAATTACCATACAAATGAGCTCCGCTAATGCTGGTAAACTAAGACTAACATACTCCATTCATCTGCTGGTGCAATCAAGGCTTTTGGGACTCCTTTTCATTTACAGGCATCCAAAGAAAGACATTTGAAAACATTACCTTAGTGTTTGGTAATCAGTAGTGTATGTGATGATGCAGGGGAATGTTTGGTCTCATGCTGGGAGCCACCTTGGGGGGAGGGGGGGCAGGGTTGGTTCAGTTCACTAGAGATTCAGTGTTCTGCCATCTAACCTTGAGTGCTGCGCAGCGTAGCGTGTCGTGTCTGTGTGTGTGTGTCTGTGTGTGTGTGTGTTAGCATACGCGTGTGTGCGTGTACGTGTGTGACGTCGGGGTTGCTGGATGGTATCAGCACAAACATCCTTCCATGTGGCGTCAGCATATGGTGTCAGTGGGGCGGTGGCGACTCCAACAAGGCGGCCATCGCAGGAACGCCACCACCCTTTTCACGGTCTGTCGCGTCCACACATAGAACGTCGCACAACAGAACAACTCAGTGTTCTGCCCTTTAGACCCTGTCTCATCAGCCATTTTGTAGAAGAACTGACAGTTATCACATCCCTTGAACCTAACATCTGTTACAAATTGCACAAGCCAAAGACTCACAGCATAGGCCACTCACTTCCAGTGAGTTTAGTACACTGTCTGGAGATAAACATTGCTGAGGCCGACTTTCATCCTTTTTTCCCCTCCCTCTGAGGTACAGTCCTTTTTTAATGTGCAAAGCAAACTGACCTTGAACTGGTTTGTGCTCATATGAGATTATTTTAAGTAGAACACTCAACACCTCTAGCCAAACTCTCTCTTCTCTATTTCCTTCACTGAGAATGTGAGCTGTCAACTCAGTTTTGACAAGCCTTAGTATTGTTTAAAAAAAAGCAGAGCCGATCACCTGAACAGTGAAAACATAAATTGATACACAAATTGGGCAGTGTATATGTTACTCTATAGGAGTACAACATTTGGACAAAAAAACCCACTGAAAACAGTGTAAAATGTACTCCTATATAGTAACATACAGCATAAAACATACAATATACAACATACAACGTAACGCAGTGACGGAGCAAATTGACCAGTGTATATGTTACTCTATAGGAGTACATTTTACACTATTTTCTGTGTTTCTGTTTGTCCCAATTTTGTACTCTTACAGAGTAGAACATACACTGCCCAATTTGCTGTGTACAAAATAATCATATTTAACCTCAGAGGTCATTTTCCCTGGTTATTGTTGAAACTGTCCATCAACCACGCCCTTCAAGCGAGTGCTACTCTTCTGTTGGTATCTGTTAATCTGTGAAACAGCGGGGGCCATGTTTACCCATGGTCCTTTCACTGATCTGCCCCTGGCAATTATCTTGTTGTCTGTGCACTGTTGCATTTCCCAACAGAAACCAGCCCTGTTATCCATCCACTACTCTGCAACTACAGATTTGAAATGGAGCCTTATTGGCCTCTATGGCCATGTGTTCTGCGAGGGAAAGTTGGTCCCTTCCCCTTCAGCTAACTCCCTCTCCCTGCAGACATATGTGTTTATATCACACTCTATCCACAGCCAAAGCGCTGGTCTATAATACCTCCCCATCCTTATGTAATTGCTGCCAATGGGACCCTCTAGTGCACCAAAAGCCAGTGATTATTTCACTCCGTTGAAGAGGAGCTCTATGGGTACCTTTCCAAAACGTGGGTGTTTCCAACATTTTTATTTTTTCCCTCCCAGGGTCCTATTTTTTTCTGAGCTTTGCCGTCTGCATGTTAGCTGGCACCTTTCACGGATAAATGCATCAGAGGCCATCAGCCTGAAATGTGTTTATTTTCCTCCCCTCCAAGTTCTGATTGGGCTATAGTGTAGTGGAGTGTGTGCTGGTTACATTTGCAAACATTGGGGCCCATTGGGCTAGTGTGGCTGTGTGCTTCCAGCGGAGGACTGGGGCTTATTTTCACTCTGTTTGGATGTGAGTAGTAGGGGTGTGCGTGGGAGCGTCATACAGAGCAGCATTCAAACAACAAGCAGCTCTTTGTCCAGCTGGTATTTCTCTCTCTCACCCGATTAAGAAAGAGGGGTTGAGTTTGTGTCTTGTTAAATGAAAAGGGTAATTTCTGTAGGTTTATAAACGTTTGCGTCACATGACTCCATCATGACGCGAGGCACTTTCTGAAATATTACTTAAAGTTCTCAGGGAAGGCCAGCACTGAAGGCCAGCAGCTTGGATGCATTATCCTTAGCGCTCCTGATTGCTATACAACGCACTGAAGTCACTCCAAACCTACAGGCACTGGTAGCCGTGGCTCTTTCACAACACCGTTCGGTAATAGCATCCTCATGTGTGCAGGCTTACTTTCGATTGGTGCCCTGACAAAGTCGAAGTCATAAAACAGGCCAACCTTTGGCAAAGTCGTGTTTATAACAGGTTGCGAGGTTCTTTTTTCTCAGCAAGCCGTGTCGCCGCTTGCGGTTTAATCAGGCCATAAACAGGCTCGTTCGCTAGGCTTAACTGAGCGGCTGGACCAGCTATAAAAACTAAACCAGGAGCTGATCAGGTGCTTCATATGGAACCCGGGACCCTTCAGAGGGTTTCTTTCCTGGGTTCATTGGCAGCTAGTCTAAGGCTAAACGTCATCGTTTCCCGTTTTTCCAAGTGCCAATGAACGTGTTAGTCACGGATGGATCACTTTTATTCATATTTACATTCATGTTTTCCCTACTTTTTGTAGGGATTTGTTGTTTAATTGGTGGCCAAGGTACTTGCTTGCTAGAGAATTTAACGATGATTATTTCCATCAGTGGATGACAAAGTTTTCCATTTAGTCAAAACAGGCATAATTTTGGGACGGTATAGTTTCATCACACAGTTTTCACATAATGCTTGCGTCAACAAATATGGTTATGCAACGCCATAACCCTCTGCAGTTGTGTAACTTCTGCCCTTGCAATCACTAAGTCACGGAGTGTGAGTTTGTATACATTTTAATGGGGAATCTAAAGAGCAGAAGTTCAGCCAAAGGAAAGAACGAGTCGTCATTTTTGTCAGAAGCATCTCTGCAGCCGGTCTGTGTGCACGTCAGGTCGATTCCAATTCACTAAAGGTCGTTAAGACTGAGGGTATTAATCAATGCAATGTGTTCTGGGTCTAAATCTCCAGAGAATGAGTCTGACAGTCTCTCCATTTTCAGTTTGGCCTGAATCTAAAGCAACAGTCTTTTTCCCATTAACAGAGTTAGAGACCATGATTCACACTAACAGGTTTCAATTACACATTACTGAGGTTTTTGCACAACCTCTCCCACTGTTTAGACCTACTCAAAGCGTAAGAGTGACTGTTTGTCTATACCTTGCCAACTGCATGTTATTAAATGGAAGCTATATGTTTTTAGATCTCACATGATTCACCTTTACACTACAAGTATAACTAAGCATGTTCATGACCATGGTGGAAATGTTGCCCCAGTAGAAATGGGAACCTGTTGCGTGGCTTGACAGCCCTGTTTCGTTAGGCACATGTAAACAGGATATGGTCTGGGTGAGTCAAACTGTAAATGTTTTTTTTCTGTGTTTTTTTTTATAGATGACAAACAGACACCCAGTGGCCAGGCTGAGGTATGTTTCTCACATGCAATATGCTTCATGATACTTCATGTTCTATGTATATAACATGCCTTTATGTATGAAAGATTACAAACTCTAAATATTGTAATATTGAATACAAAATGGTAAATTGTGTTGGTTGTTCTTTACTGCCTTTTTTTTAGTATGGATAGCTGTGTGTGCATGAGCTGAGTGTGAGTGAGTGCTTGTAGAGCACACTTTTCTCCACTCTCATTACTGCAGCCCTCTCTGTTCTCTCCTCTGGTCCGACACACGACTCGTATTGCATTTTCACATTCAGTCTCTCAGCGAGGCTCTCAAACTGGCGCACAGACACGCATGGCTGCATTAGGGCTGGGTTATAGTAGCCTGGCTGGTCTGTGTCTCGGTATGGAGGACACATTCTCTATCTCTCTTGCTGTCTCTTTCTCCCTCTCTTTCTCTCTCTCTGCTCTGATGCGGTTGTCATTGATTACCTGAGAGGGACAGAGCTCCTGAAATAGTGTTGGAGGGGGATAAGGGATGGAGGTGGTGGGTTGAGGGGGGATGGGGGAGTGAAATCAGATCTGTGTTCTCATGCTGTTCTTTTCCACTCTCGTCCCCCCCTCACCACCGTCAACGCAATCCCAGCAGCAGGCCCATGGCACACAGCTCTCCCCTGCACAGAGGAAGCAGAGTGTTTACACGCCGCCCACCATGAGAGGTGCTCCTCACTCACACACTCACACACACACACACACACACACACACACATTCAGGGCACATAAATACTCACACACATACATACGTTGCACCAGTACGTACATCCATGCTCACACCTACACACACACATGCATGTGAAAGCTATACACCCACTCCTATACATGTAAACAACTAGATTTACATGCACCAATTATCCACACACACACAGACTCATACATAGACATCACACAGACACAGACCCACAATACATACATGTCAGGATCATGCATATCTATGTGTGTATAGACACACACACACACACACACACGCACACACTCTCACAAATACACACATTCAAAGAGACTAGACATGGCTGCCTCATATACTCATATACTGTATTTTATGTTGAGCCTATCGCTGTGTTAACATTTGTTTTAAACAGCAGACATTTGCTTGGTTGTTGGCATCCTACATTTTAATAAGCACTGCTTGCCTCTTGAGTCTATTTCTGTTCCCGCATCCGGCATCTCTTATGATTTAGTTTGGCCTTATTTTGCTGTTATGCTGAAGCCATATTTTAGAGGACGCTACTCTTCATGAGTAGGTCATAAAAAGAATGTATTCTTGTTAAAGGAGGTGGAGACAAGGGGAGAGAATGTTGAAGGACGTTAGCGTGCCAAATAAGGAATCAACACAGTCAGACTTCAATTGTTAATAAAAGTAAAACAGATGTAGAATATTATGGTCTCAACGATTAATCTCTGTAATTCTCCTGGGATTAGAATGGACTGTGTTTTTAGTGGCACCATTACTGACTGGACTGGACTCCTTGCACCAGGACTAAAACCACACTGCCCATCTAGGTAATCACAGATATGAACACAGAGGTCAATGGACATTGCTTGAAAATTGAAAAAAAAAAACACTGAAACCACTCTGGCCCAAATGAACACGTCCTCAAATCTGCCACACCATTATAAACGCATCATGCCTATTGCATCATGGGATTTCAAGTCGATGAATGAACAACAACTCTTCTATCTGTGACCTATTGATGCGCTCTCACTGAGGGTAATCTTGACTTGCAGCGTCGACTCCAGAGAGGGCACATGTCTGCGTGCATTCTGTCAGATGGAATTTTTTAAGACAATATGAAACAGCACAAAATGGCCGATGCGCTGACTCATGACCAAGGCATTTCCTGTAATGGATGTGCTAAATCCACATTTGCTTCAGCTATTGATCCACGGATTCTTCCAGAAGCCCTCTCCCCTCTACTCTAGCCTTCAAATGGACAGGCGGCCGTCAGAGCTCTCTTGCTCTCCATAATGAGTGAGCACTCAGCATCCTTTCAGATCTCATTATGAACAGAAGCACTCATCCCATTCCTGCAAGAGCAGTGTGTGTGTGTGTGTGTGTGTGTGTGTGTGTGTGTGTGTGTGTGTGTGTGTGTGTGTTGGATGTCTGTCTGCCTTGCTGCCTGCTGTTGACTTCACACTGCTCACCTTACAGATCTGGCTAATGCTAGACTGGACTTGCAGGTCAGCCAGGCTAGGACCACCCTGTTCCCAATTAATTACAGGAGAAAACAAGTTGCATAATCACCCACATTTTCCACTCTATTTTGTTTTCTCCCAAGAAGGAAAATACAACTCTCAATACATTCATTCATTTTTACTTCATTACAAAATCCAAAAATCTACAGCAAATGTGGAGGTTTACTGTGTAGCAAATTCTCTCTGGGTAATGACTTTGTTGTTTTAAACACTGCTGCGTGTGCTCTACATGGAAAGCACACACATTGATAGTGATCAGACTCCTTTTCCATGGCTCAACTGCTCTTCTAAATCAGCCCTAAGGTCATGGATCTCAGTTCTCAGAACTGTGAATAACATTATCCTCCATGCTTCTTAGTCTTTTGAAATGAAAAACACTGCTTCTCCTGGAGCACCAAACCTTCCGATGAAACCATTCATGTGAACATGCTCCAAATAAGATGGGACATGACGTTTTTTACATGCTTGACTTAGACCCCCACCCCGTCCTGTCCCGTCATGTCCTGGGATTTCACAGTAAGTGATTGTATCCTCTTTGTGAGGTATGGTCATAGACTAAGCCTTGTAATGATGGGCGAAACCATGCCAGACAGTAACGTAGTTGGCAGTGACGTGGTTGGTTGTGTACAGCTCTGTGTGTGTGTGTGTGTATATGTGTGTAGGGCTGCATTGCCAGCGTGTGTAGGAAGCCATTAAAGGTCGACATTGTTGTTTTATTAACAAGCGTGTTATGATAAACAGCTGTGCCACAAGAGACAGTGAAACTGTACCAGTTTTTTTTGTACAATGCACTCACTATGGACATGCTGTTTGCGTCATGCTTCTTTTTGCATTGTTTCTTTTGGACTGCTTGCTATTGCCATATAATTTCCCCCCCATTCTGTGCGTCATGCAGCTGACACTAGTCTCCACCAAGGGCTTGTATGTAACACTGACCTCCCATCGCTTCATCTGATATCCGCAGGAAATGAATTCAGCCTCCTCAGCATTATGCTGTTGTTTCTAGAAGATTCTGGCATTCTGTAGATTGTGACTTTCATAAGCGGTAACCTTGCCACACTGGTTTGTGTGTATGTCAGCAATACTCTGTCCACCTTATAATACCCCTCTTGTTACAAATGAGGGTACAGATGCCCATAGGAAGAGTCTTTGGCTAATTTAGTTACATGCTGTGATTTATGCCACAAGGAAACTTGCATTTTGAAAACCTCAACAGACTGTTCTGAATTATTGGTAATTAGAAGTATTGCTCGCTCAGAGGCACGCAGCACAAGTAGGACCAGTGCAGCACAGTGGGAGCAAGAGAGGACTTGAGCACTGCTGCTGTGGAGAACTTAACTTAGAAACAGCAGAGTGTGTAAAAAAAAGAGAGAGTGTGTGTATGGGTTGGGGTGGGGGTGACACAGCTGGAGTGGAGTAGTGTGCTGGGATGGGGTGCACTGTTTAGATGTGGGCTGTGTGGACAGCCCCTGTGTGTGTGTGTGTGTGTGTGTGTGTGTACATCTATGTATATGTATATGTGTGTCTGTATGCGTCTATGTATATGTGTGTGTGTGTGTGTGTGTGTGTATGTATGTGTGTGTGTGTGTATGCGTCTATGTATATGTGTGTGTGTGTGTCTATGTGTGTGTGTGTGTGTGGCATTGTGCCGTCTTACCCCCTCTGGTCTCTGGAGCACAGAGCTGCAGTTGGTGGTGGAGCAGCACTTTCAGAGGCAGGAGCAGCGGCAGGAGGCGGGAGTCGCCGACAGCCCTGAAACGCCCAGCCCAATCACGGCGCAGCGTTACGGCAACAGCGCCACCGCCCCGCTGTGGGCCAACCACAACTGCCCCGAGCCCAATGGCAATGACACATGCGTCAGCCAGCCTCTTGGCACACAGGGTGGCCCAGGCGGCACCACTGCTGCTGGGGGTAAGTCCAGTCAAGGCCCCCAGGGCACCTCAAAGGACCTCCATCACTCTCACCTGCATGAATGAGAGTTATTATCAATACGCTCCACTGTAACATGTAGCTATGCCCATATCAGTCACAAGAAAACCTTACTCTTGAATAGAATATGAAGTGTTCTTCTACTGAACTGTTGAATAATGTAGTTTTTGATTGGTTGTTGTATTCTGGCATGTGTTGTGGACACAGCATCGATCCTTTCTTCTGTAGGCCTACACTGTTCATCCCCAAGTCATTCTTTGGCCAAAGAGCTCCCTTTCCGATCCCATGCATGTTAGAGAGGTGGAAAAGTTCAGAGTATGAGAAGTAAGAACCAGAGAGCTTTTGCTCCATCAACACCCTAGGTCAGTCTGACTCTGCAGACTTCCTGGGATCAGACAACCTGGTGAAGGAACTCTGTCGTAGACTTTCCAGACACTAAACATAGCATTCTCAGGATTAACTTCCACTTCCTGGTGGTGAACTTTTCACCTCAGCAAAACTCTCAAACCCTCCAATTCAAATTCCATGCATCCGGCTCTTAGGCTGCAGCTGAGCTAGGTCTGACGTGCTAACAGAGTTAGCCTTCAGTTTGACGTGGACCAGCTGGGCTCTGGCTTAGCCTTCAGTGTCTGGATGCCCCCCCTCCCTGAGTTAAAGGACTGAAGGATGCATAAGACAATTGGATGCATGTAGACTCACAATTCTCCTCTGTCACTGTATACACAACAACATGAGTTCACAGAGAGCGACTGGGCCTGAAGTGGACCTGCCCCTCATTAGTGCCAGAACTGAGATGAGTCTGGGATAGATTTGAGTTAGGGTCCACACCAGACTCAGCTGTTCTCTGAGTTGTATATTGAACACTCAAGGTGTGTTGTGGACAGATTTGGCTAATCACTTGTGTTTGTCTCTCTCTTTGTTGTTGTCGTTGTTATTGTTGTGGTTATTGTTTGTGTTTGTTGTTATTGTTATTATCATTTTTGTTTTCCTTTTACGTATATTTCCATACAGGAGAGTCACCAGAGGCTTCAGAGTGTCAGCAGAAAAACATTCCAAGCCCCTCGTCAATTTCTCGATAACCTCGCACTAGTGTCTTCACTCTCTGTTGTACATCAATTCTGGACTTTTACCAACACGTTTTACTGATTCCCTACAGTAATCTATAACACACACCGTAACCACAACACACTGTAATCTCCATAGAATCACAACATTATCCATAATCCATAATCCTTAAATCAATCTCTGGCTGTACATTCAACGTCTATTAGCCTGTTGAATGTCTTCTACTGCTTACATTAGACTCAAAAGAAGTTATTTGTATTTTATTTTTAGCTGTCTGTTACAGGTGTTCATCATTCAGCCACTTCTAACTCTGCATACTCTCTCTGTCAGGCCAAAAATATATGCTGCATATTTTCTGCCATATGCTGTGGCATTTATTTCCTTTGTTGTGCATTTTGGTTTAGCGTTCAGTTACGGAATGATTGATTGCAGAATCTCAAAAAACGTTATAAAGAAATAAAGAGATGACTGTATTTTTAATAGCTTGAAGCTATTAACTGCTGAGTGTTTGTCTGTTATGTTTTTATTTGATGGCAAGATCTGGATTTTGTTTGTTTTCTGATCTTCCATTGCTGTTTTATAACAAATATCAGTTGTGTAAATAAATGTATTTATCAAGAACAAGATTATGCTGTGCATGTAGTACAGAAATACTCATGCTATATCAGAGAGAATTTTATTGTATAGTTATGCCTTTGAAAACTATTAATGGGGCTAAACATGGTAGTGTGGCAATGACATGTGGACTCTTTCTTATTCCTAGTAAAGTTGGAAGTGTTCTGTTTGCCAAACTAGCATACTTTAGTTCACCTTCACGTAGTATTAATGCCATGTTACCATTCTCCAAGTGTGACTCTTGATAATTAGTCATGAATAGGATGACTTCTGACCCTATGCAGTGAATGAGATGAGTTTCTTCAGTGTGAAAGTTGAGCGAGGTCAGGAAAGGTGACCTCCAGCAGCCATGAACTTCTCAGGATGGACTCATTGCATGGGTGTGTCTCCTTTCTCTCTGCAGGGAGAGAGCATGAGAGCGACAGCCATGGAGGACGTGGGGAGGAGGAGAGGGACACCCCCCATCCCTACCCGCATCCCATCGCACCCTCGCTGTCCCGGCAGGGCCTGTCTCACCTTGACACATTGTCGGAGTCTGAGGAGCCGTCAGCGGTGGGAACTCCTCCGCGGCGTAAAGATACGCCCTACCAGCACCAGCCCCCCTTCACCCCAGGTAACCACCTGCCACCTGCCGCACAAATATACATGTCTAACGCTCACCTGCACAGCTAATACATCTGAACACACTCACCTGCCTTGCTAATACATTTGACCTACCTGCTCATCTGGTATGTGTTGGTAAAGCTTTCACCTGCTCAACCATGTGGCAATGAGTAATGTCCTCACATGCCCAGCTAATATGATAATATGATGACACTTTCCTGCCTAGCTAATATATCTGGGTAACACAATGACCTGCCCAGCTAGTTTATCTGAATACATTCACCTGCCCAACTGATATCTAGTATAGGCCTCTCTGCCCAGCTAATATATCTGAACATACTCAACTGCTCAGCTAATATCTGAACATAGTCACCTGCTCAGCTAATATATCTAGGTATCACACTCACTTGCCTATCAAGGGCATCTTGGTGACTTTCTTAAATTATTATATAATTATACTTACTTACCTGTCCATCTTGAATTACGTGGCAACGTGCTTACCTACCCAATTTATGCATCAGTGAAGTGTTCATGAAGATAGTCTCAAGCAAACTGTACGCACATCCACATAGCAGATAAATATACTGTACCTGAATGATCTCATCTTTGACACAATATTAGTGTGTTATTATGTATGACAACATCTTTTCCATTATTATGTATGACAATGTTATGACATCTTTCTAGTACAACACCTTTATTTGTTTTTACCTTAAAGTTTTACTCTTTTCCATGTATCTAGGACTGGACTAAGCTTTTGAACTGCTCTCTTAACTGCTTATATTGTTTTTTTATATTGCTGTGTTTTGTAATATGTAGTCTACTTATAATTATACTCTGCCTGGAACAGAATCTGCACTAGAAATGTACTTGCACTAACACTTTTGCACTCGGATTCCCATAGCATTCTCCATATGGGATAATACAAATATCTATTTATCTATCTGTATGATCTGATCTGAAAGCCATACCAGGCAAGCCTGCGGAGATCCCCCCACAGTCGCTGATATTTCAAAAAAAAAAATTAGCAACAATGTTGTACATTCTCACCAATTCATGTGGATTTGTTTGCAGAATAGGAACCAGTAATGATCATTTTTTCATAGAGTTACTTTGACTGGCAAGGTAATACACGATTTCAGTTTCATACAATTTCGGTTTCACTGGCTCAGAGGCTGGCTGACTAAGCAGATTGCAAGTGGCTGAGAGAGCCTTCATTCACCACGTAATGAGCCATTTAATCATCAAAATGACTATAAAGCTGCTAAATTATCCTAAAAATGTTGCCTGGTTTGCCTTTAAGAATGGACATAACAAATGGTAACTAACATCAGTATATTAGATGTTAGGCTCTTACAGTGTTTGATAATAGACTTTGTCTTAGAGAGGCTGAGTAAAACCAGGCTCATGGGAGTGAATTGGTTGGCTTATTCCTAAAATTGTTCCCTCATTTCACTGTAACCAGAAGAGCAGAACAAGGAGATAAACAACATGGTGGGCTCTTGTGCCAGTGCGTCTGCACACCAGATGGTCTGTTCCTGTGAAAACGCACATGTGATCCCAAAAGACTCCCCTCAGTGACACACTGTACTCTGTAATCTCTCTCTCTCTCTCTCTCACACACACACACACACATACACACCACATTTGTTCACACCATCCATATACATATCTTAAATACTGAGGCATGCATCCACAAACATCTCCTCGTGCGGCCACCACATTGAATTTCTCTTCATAATGAGGCAACGTCTCCAGGCAAGGAGTCCTTTTAGCAGTGATTAGATGAGAATTCAATCCAGCTGTAGTACTGTTTTATTTAGTAGGGAATGGGTTTCATCACAGCCATTTCCTGCTTAATCTTGGATCACTGATGTCCAGTCATATTAGCTCTCTTGACACACAGCAAAGAGCACTACTTAGGAGGGGACATAACGAGATGCTTTGCTCTTGTACTTATCAGGTTGTACAACCTGACCGTGTCCTCCTGTCCCTCTCCTCTCCACATGGATTATTTATGGTGCTGTCTCATGTCCTACTCTCATTTTCTCTGTCCCGTCTTATGCTGACCTTCTGTGTCCTAATTTACTTGTCATCTGCTCTCTCTCTCTCTCTTTCTCTCTCCATATCCCTTTGTGTGGTTATTCCAGGAGTGAAGCAGATGAAGACACAGACACAGGCTGAGTCGCCCTTCCCAGAGGAAGAAGAGACTCATAGCGATCAGGAAGAAGGGGTCCCAAAGTGAAAGCCCATCTGGGAGAGAGAAGATGTGCATAGAGGTTTAGAAGAGCTTCTTTAGAAATATTTTTTTTTCTAAAGTGAACTTTAATTTTCCAGTTATCTCTCACTTTGTCCCCCCAAATATCACTCTTTAATGATTCATGGCAAAGACGTAACACTCACAGTCAACCAAGTAACACTAATGAGTTATGGGCATTGAACTCATCAGCAGTTTTCTGTGTTCTCCTTTCTTTTGTTCATATACTTCCTTTGATATTCTTACTGTTCTTTTTTTTACAGTTAGGGTTGAGCTGAAGGTTCTTATAATCTCATGTGTTGGTGAATGCTATAGAGGAGTCTGTAAGACAATGTCACAGCAATACTGTTACAGCATGTAGGTCTGTCTGACCACGTAGGACTGTTTTTTGCATTGACATCTCAGAGAGTACAGCTTTATTGAGTTTGTACCAGTATAATGGCAAAGTTGTGCATTCCTGACAAATGTACTTGTACTATTTTTGTAGTTTCTGCTGTTTCATATTGAGGCTGTTGATGCAAGGAATTTATGAGACATTGTGAATGGAGAGGTATGCAATTTATACTGTTTATGATGAGATTCTGTAAAGTCGCTTTAGTAAAAACTCTGACTCTGTGAAAAAGACATCTTTCTTTCATACTGAGAAGAGAAAATCTATTGTTCATAAAATGCCAATACTAGACTCCTTCTTTGTATATAATCCATGACATGACAGGCTTGTGAGCGCTGAGTCTGAAAGAAGCAGAGAACCACCACCTTTTGCTTGTTAAATCGCCCAACATCCAACAGCTTGCTCCAGTATGGCTTAATAAAAGTCCCCTGTCCACACACCAAAAGAAGAATAGTGCCTTAACCTTAACAAGGTCAATATTGCTTGTGGTACCTCTGCAGGAATGAGTTGGTAAGATGGCAATCTGCATATTAAGATTTCTGATATCCTGTTCCAAAAGATAGAAATTGTCTTTGTAAGTATTACTCAATTGTAAGGAATACAATTTTAGAAATACAGTCTTTGTGAATGAGACATTTAGGTTTTGTTAGATGTAAATGCTTGTAGCGATTTTTGTTTGAACAACCAAACAGGTATCCTTATTAGGTCATGCAAATGTGAAAGACTGTGCCTGTCTTTTGCAACAGCTAACTGTCTGAGGGAACTGGAATAGTTTCTTTATTAACTACCAGATGGAACTTGGTGGTGTATAACACTCAGTACCATCACACAACAACTCTTTGTTAACAGTGTATTTCCACAAGTGAAAACAACCTGTGATTCAGAAGGAAATTCAAATATAATGGAATCCCTTATACTCGCCTCATGAACTGGCAGCTTTCAGTCTTGAAATGTATTTCATTATTTTTTGAAGATGCATGGCTTTTACTTTACCAGAATAAATAAATGAATAAGTATATCTGCTTTCTTTGCTTTTCAGTTCATTTCTGAATCCCTTCTCCACTGACATTATACTATCAGTGTGTGACCATTCACAACATGAACGTGTGAAGCACACCAAAGAATATTCTGGAGCTGCAGTCATAACTGGCCAATAAATTAGAGTAGATTTTTAGCCATTTGTTAATGTATTATCTGTACTGTACATTGCTTTGGATAAAAGCATCTGCAGAAAAAAAACCATAACCATAATTTGAACCATAATGATGGGTCATCCAAGGAGAGGCACAGACAGACTGTGCAGCTTCCATTCGGGCAGCAGAACCTGGAGGATGTGCTTTAGTTTTGCAGCTTGGTGCTCTGCAGTGAAAGAGGCTGTTTTTATCTCCAGACCTCCTGACTCAAATGGACTCGCCTGGGACCATGCTGTTGAGCGAGATGCACTGAAACAACAGGAAACGCAGTGTGAACTGTTAGGGAGTTGGGAATGAGGGGGGTTCATGGTGTGTGTTTGTGTCTGTGGGGTTTAAATGTGTGTGTGTGTGCATTTGTCTATGTGGCTGAAGTGAGTGTGTGAGTAGATGTGTTTTTATGTGTGTGTCAGTGTGTGATTGTGTGCATGTAATGGCAGATAATGGCATATTGGCAGATATGTTTGTGTGTGTGTGTGTGTGTGTGTGTGTGCGCGCGCGCGCGTGTGTGTATTAGCGTCAGTGTAAGAGATGCCAATGACTCTGCAATGATTCAGTGGGCTAACTACTCTGCCAAAGAGAACATAGAGTGGAGTCTGCCTGGGAGAGTGGAAAATCCAAAGAGTTTCTGATGCTCATCTGCTACCATAGAACACACAGGTCTCAGGAGAGAGTCACACACACACACACACGCATGCACACACACAAGGGCTATCAGCCCACATCTAAACAGTGCGCCCCATCACACTCCAACAGACACACACGCATGCACCACATAACACAGGGCACCTATCAGCAATCTAAACAGTGCACCATCACACTCCAAACACACAGCACACCTGCAATGTAACAGGAACACACAGCACATGGTAACAGGAACCGCATAACATACTACCATTGAACGCATGCCAACTAACACACACTAATGATAATGCCTAACAGTAGCAGTAAACACAAACTGAGCACATTAACATCTATGCTACAGTGCAACCTAATAGTGGCAACATAACGTGAAAAAACAAGGACAAACGCATAATAAAAACACTGCACCATCCCTGGGCCGTATGTCAGTTTGGGCATATAGGGGAAACAGTGAAGAAATGAGTCTAACAATAGTATAAAGGGAGAGCAGAACAATCTTTAATAAATAATAATACAATTAACTGAGCATGAAATCATAAAAACATTTACAAAAAATATAATAATAATAAATCATAAAATAATAATAGTCGTCATATATTAATAATAGTAATAATAGCCAAATGAAAATTCAAACTGAAGAGTCAATGCCGAGACGGCAGCTGCAGCACAGGGCGTCAGGCGCTCGGAGCGTCCTCCTCAAGGGCCGGCTGGTGTCCTTCTCCTGAAAGAACACAGTAACCGTGACAACACCGCACACAAACAATCGCTGTCGCTCTGCAAGGCAAGTGCAAGGCCCTCACAGTAAGGATGGATATGTCAGACAGATGGTGTCTGACATATCCAAACATACAGTATGCAAACATACAGGTAAACTCACACATTCTCTATCTCTCTCACACACACTCTCACACACACAAAGACACATACAAATACATACAGTCATGCCAGCCACCCAAACACCTAGAACCTTGCCAAACAGTTATGCTGATCACAGGTCAGAGGTGAGGTGTAAATCCCTCTCTTTACCATTCCAAGGGAGGGGTGCGGAGGTGGGGTTGTGGGCGGGTGAGCTGCCACCCTCAGGCGACGCAGGAGCAGACTCAGACGCAGACCCGGTTGTGTGTGCGGCCTCTGCAGACAGGGCCTCCTGGGAGGAGGACTCGGTGGAGTGTGCATTGTTAAGTTCGTTAGCCGTCGAGGAGATGGCGTCGGGGCCGCCTCCGCTGGAGCTGGTGGGGGCACCGGACTCGGCGTCAGTGAGCATGTCTTCGGAGTCTAAGGACAGCTCACGTTCCAGCTCCTTACGTGCCAGCTCTGGAGAGAAGACAGCACATGTGTGGGAATAGAGGAAGCCATTTCCCTAAGCAGGGCTCCTAAGTTTACCTGATCTGACTCTCAAACTCATACTGATCTCAGTCCTGTCCTGTTTCTCTGAGGCGTTGGACAGATGTACAAACAAACACACCAATGATTACAGGTAGGAAACCGATCAGGAGATTTCATAATTTAAAACAAATGGCATGCAGATCAGTATGTGTGAGAACCAGACTAAAGTTTATATGTGAATCAGCATTTAATCTCAGTTTTTTTTATGGATATCAAGGTCTGCTCCTCTGCATAGCTATCCTCACTCATTCACTCACTCGGTGAAATCACTTATGAGAACAAGAGTTGTACTCTGTTTCCCAATGTTGAGAGTGCTTCCTTGATTCAACGTTTCCTTGTGAGTCGGTTGCTTCAGAGGCAAGGCTGAGAACCTTTCTAGCATTTGAGATTAATTTGTTCTGCTGCGGTGCCACTGCTGTTTATGCCAGAATTTGTATGTACACAAAGGATTATGGGTATTTGTTTAACTTCAAGGATACACCAATGCATCCTCGAAAAGTCTAAAAAAGAAGCACTCTGCACTTGGTAGAATTTTGGAGTATACCTGATTTTGGAACAGTGCTTGGTGGCGATCGATGAAGCTAGCAGCCATTAAGCCTGATCAAGCATGCTTCCTTGAGTTTGAGAAACAGCCTTTAACTCTACCTAATAAAGAATACTTGAATCTTAAGTATAAGAATGACTTGTACTTGGCATATTGCTTCTGTATTTAACCTAGGAATACTATCCCTATGAATGACAGTGGGCCCACACACCTTGGACAGACAGCTCCTTCCAGCGGTCTTTGTTGTTCTGGATGACGTCGGCCAGCGTATGCCGTACCTTCTTCAGGTCGATGCCAGCGAGGGAGTAGTCTACCGCAGCACCCTCTGCAGAGTTCAGTGCCCTGCCGCTGTGTCTCTGGACAGACTCCACCACGTTAGCCGACCCCCTGCCACTCAGACTAACAACGTGACAGCAACGTCAGTGTCCACACTGGACTTAATGCTTTACATGAAATTTTGATGGTACAGATGGACTACATAAAATATAAGTGTTTGTTAATGACATTGATTTAAATGGTGTTTAAATGTTTAAATGTTAAAATGTTAAATGTAAAAACATGTTTTTTTTTAACAAAAGTCTGATATGAGCACGTTTAAAGAGTTGATAGAGAGAGACCTTTGTGCATGTACACACACGTGCACACACACACACACACACACACACACACACACACACAGGTAAGGTGTGACAGACTAGTGCAGTACCTGGATCTTGGGACACCCGTGTCCCCTGCTCTTAGTGCTTCCTCTATGAGAGGAGAAATAATCTTCTCTGTGGTGTCAACCAACACAGAGAATGTTGGTTCCACTATAAAGTCAATAAACCCTGGGGAAGACAGTAAGCAAAACAACATTTAAATGTTTATATTTAAGCTTTTATCACTGTAAACATATTTAAACAATGCTTTTCAGTTTAGAAATAGTAAATTAAACTAAGTGTAATTTCAAAACTGTCCACATGGGGGGAGCATTGAGCCATGTGATGAAAGATGGACTCGACTATGAAGGGAGGACAAACCAGCTTAGACTCACCTATCTGTGACTGTGCGATCATAGTGGCCTTGCGATCACACAGGGGAGAGAAGGGCAGCCCCAGCTCAGCCTCTTTATCCCCCTGGACACAAACAGTCACAGAATCACAACCTGGGCGGTGGTAGTGTAGTGGTAAAGGAACCTGTGGAACACTGTGGAAGAGCTGAGATTTCTGCCCATTGGCATCAACATTCAATGCCATTGAGTACTAAGACTGACACAAACATTTCATAGTGGACAAGGGTGTAGTGCTAAAATAAGAGGTCGGAAAATGAATTTGATGATCGCTGTAAAATGGGCCATGACACACAGTATCAGATCTTTAAAAAGACATGCAGTCAAGACATGTTTGATGACGGAAGGTTACTGTCCAATGTTTACACATAAGAAAACAATAACAGTGGTATTAAATGGTAATTTGGTAAATGGCATTATGTATAATGCAGGGGGATTGTGCAATGTTAAAAGTTGCATTTGATGCATAAACTGTTTTTATAGGTGGATAAACTCTGTCTCCAAACTGTGAGAGGTGGCTAAAGTGTGTTTAATTGCGTTTAGCCACCATTCTAGCCCTGATAACACAATATCAACTGTTTCTGAACAGGTCACTGAAGCATGCAGATGGATGATAGCTTTGATAAGGTGGCAAATATCACTAAGGTTCTGCAGCTACTGAGAAACATTAGATGTGGAGTGCTGTGGAATTCTCCTGTTTTGGAGTATATTTTTCATACATATATGTATACAAACACACACACATATACAGTTTATTCTGAGTGGATAGCAGAGAGGGAATAGGAGAGAGAATGGCGATTTAACAAACTGCTGTTGGTTGGATTCAACCCCTGGTCCCTGTGGGGCCTGGGAGCTGAATGTGCCCTCAGCCCCACAGTGCCCTCTGCAGGTCATTAGTGTGTGTGTGCAGAGTGTGGTACCTTACCTGTCTGAAGAACTCTTCCATGAGGGCTTGAGTCCAGCGGTAGTGGAGCTTCCAGGCCTTGGCTGGGTGACTGATGTCAGCTGCATGGAGCATCAGTGACAGGGCCTTGGGTTTGTCAATGCTATCAGAAACACACATGCCATCTAATCAATGTGGACATCACATCATCCTTATCATCATCATAACACACACACACACACACACACACACACACGATTGCACTCATTTAGTTTTTTACTCTTAAACTGACTATCCGGAGTGAATCAACCCTTAGTCCAATCATTTAACGTTGCCGGGTGCTGTCAGTAGGTATGAGAATAACCAAATTTGGTAGAACATATTAGACCAAATAGTGGCAGCCACACTAACTGATGAGGGCCAGGAGGTTTTGTTATGCACCCATCAGTTAGCCATAGCTGCCAATTCATAAATCCAGTTCACATTGTATCAAATCCTACTGACAGCACCCTGCAGAACAGGGATATGGGCTTGACAGACTCCAGATTTTTCCTACATAGAGTAGGAACATACTTGGATGAAGACCATGAAGGAGGGAGTTGGACAACACTCCGTCTTCTATTTTCAAAGGCAATTGTTTTCATTACAACTGGGCACCAGCGTGAAATCCTGCTTCTGCCATCATATTTGCTACAATTGTCTTCTGTAATTGTCATTACTTCTCAGTGAAATCCATTGTTTACATTGTATTGTATTGAATGTTTGTCATTGTTGAAGATTTCTATGCGAGGACAAGTGACAGAGTGGATGGGCACCCTGTCTCGGTGCCTGGGTGCATCCAACTTAAACTCTGCCTATCCATCTCTGTTTGCGTGTTTGTGTGTGAGTGTGTGTGTGTGTGTGTGTGAGTGTGTGTTGATGTACACATGTTCCAGACACTGGTATGTGTGAGTGATATGTGTGATGTCTCACCCCTCAGGCTGCTGCAGAGCGCTCCTCATTGTTTTGATCTGCTGGAAATGGCAGGACATGTCTGTGCTCATGACCATCTCAATCACCAGGCTGCGCAGCTCTCTGAAGAAGCACACACACACACACACATGCATGCACGCACACACACACACAGGCACAAACACGCACACACACACCACACATTTATCTGCAAATCCATGCAACTTTAGCGTACAGGGCATGACATCATCACTCACCACTGCATTACACTACTGCCCCGGCGTTGGCCTCCACCCTCCCTTTCTCCCTCTTTCTCTCTCGCCTTCTCTCTCCATCTCTCTCTCCCTGCTCCCTGTACCCTGCCCCACAGCTGTAAACACTTTGGGGCCTTGTGATATCTCTGGCAACCATCATGAAGCACTGCAGCATTAAGGGCTTGCACAACTGTGTCTGCGGCACTCCTGTCCTCTCCTCTCTTTTCCTCTCCTCTCTTTTCCTCTGCTCTCCTGTCCTCTCCTCTCCTCTCTTTTCCTCTGCTCTCCTCTCCTCTCTTTTCCTCTGCTCTCCTCTCCTCTCCCCTCTCCTCTCCTTTCTTTTACTCCTCTGCTCTCCTCTCCTCTCTTCTACTCCTTTGTTCTCCTCTCCCCTCTCCTCCTCTTTTCTCCTCTACTTCTCTCCTCTCCACTCCTCTCCTCCCCTCTCCTCCACTCCTCTCCTCTCCTTTGCTCTGCCCAAACGGGAATAGACGGGTGACTCATGTTAGTTTAGCTTTCTCCTCAGTTGCTATGAGACACTTCAATAAAAAAAAACTGGCAACATCTGCTTGCATGAAATAAGCAACAATAATTAGGGGCGGATTTGCATTTATAAAATTACAACCCTTTCAACATGTATTTGTTCTAGAATTCAAATAAGATATATATCACATATCGTTCTCACAATAACAAAACACCTATTGGTGGCCTGTGAGCCATGGAGACGTCAAAACAGCACTAAAACACTGAAATAATACTTTAGCAGCACTCAGATATTCAGATATGCTGTTCTTTATCTCTTCCTATCAAATGGGATCCAAGAGAACTCTGAGAGAATGGGTTCTAAAAGGGCTGGAGACCTGAGCTACAGTCTTACAGAGTGCCAGGGTTCGGATCTAGACCAGTGTTTGTCAAACTGGGGTACAAGTACCCCTATGGGTACATGGATCAGTTCTAGGGGGTACACAAAATAAATCTGGAAATGGGTTCTCAGTTTCTACCAGCATGAAGATAAACTTCAGGCACAGACTAAAAAAAGGAAAAAGATCTTACAGTTAAATTATCCTCAAAACAGCCAAACTGCCATTAGATAACATACCCTATGTGATTATGCAGTAATCGTTATGTAGGAATATTGACTGTTACAGTAAGTTGTCTACGGTGCAAGGGTACTCAGTAGGACATAGAGAGTCTCAAGGGGTATGCAGCAATTAAATGTTTGGGAACCACTGATCTAGACTACAGTCTGGCCATTAGTTCTTTCCTTCACAAAAACTCTCCATCCGTTTCACATTCCCCTGGATAGGCCTGCCATGTTGCCCTTGGTGGAGACCCTCTCTTTCTTATCTTTTCTTCTCTTTTCCTCTTCTCTTTGTTTCTCTTTCTCTTTCCCTTTCTTCTCTTTTATCTTTCCATCCTCTCACTCCATGATGCATGCTTAACTCTCTCTTACTGCTTATTCACTCACTGCTCTCTGTGTGTGCCTATTCTTGCGCTTATTGTTGTATTTCCAGTCAGTAATACACACGCACACAGACACACACACACACACACACACACACTCACACACACACACACACACTCACACACACATACACACGTGTGTGTGTGTGTGTGTGTATGGGTTAGAGTACACTGCTGTTGCTGTTGCCATACCTCCAGTCATCCTTGGTCAGGTTCACCAGGATGTTCATCTCCTCCTCTTGCATAAGCCGGTAAGCTGCGCTCACGTGGTGGTTCTCCAGGACTGAGCGGTCATTGTACAAAATGGCCACCTCCGACCTGGACAAACAACAAAGATGGATGTGATTATAAGAGCAGCACACACACACACACACACACATACACACACACACACAGAGGGTGGTGCGGTGCTAATGTTGTTCCACCATGTCACAGTGTTTTTGTTTGTCTTGTGTTTCTCTAGAAGGGTTGTGAGTGTGGAAGCCTGTGGTGTAGATCTCACTAGAAGGTGTGAGAAAAGTGTGTGAAACTTTTAAAAACAAAACAACACCTTCCTGTGTAAATGGATATTTTAAGGGACAGTATCCTACAGCTTCTCCCCTTGCCTCTGACAACACAAAAACAATACATGGTTTTAACTGACAGCACACAGATAAAAACTTCTCAGCTCTGATAGCAGACTTGCTATTATGTTCAGGTGACCTCTGAACCACACAATTCTAAACAGGAGCGTAGTGTAAACATCACTAAATTAGATGCTTTAAGCTACACTGTGTAATCTGCGTATGGTAATACTAAAGAAGCTGCACGTCTTGGAATCGAGCAACTGTGAGCACAAGGCAGAAGACCATTCAAGGATATGCATCATACCTTATAAACACACGCACGCACACACACACACACACACACACATTTGCAAATACTCAGAGAAACACACACACTCACACACTCAGAGAAACACACACATTTGCAAACACTCAGAGACACTTCCTGCAGACTAACAACCCCATCTCTTGGCCCTCCTGCACTCTCATCCATCTTCATAATTTCCTCTATTTTTTCCCCTTCCTTCCTTACTTTCCATCACAAACATGTCGTTTATCTCACACGCCGCTGGCAAGGCCGGCGCCATTGTCACTGTGCCGCGAACGGAGATGATAATAAACTCCTACAATTCCCCAGCATGACAGAAAAAAAGAAGAAGAAAAAGGGACGAAAGGAAGGGGGCGCTGTGGTGAAGCAGGATAGCAGGGCAGAGTTTGAAATGTAGCAAAATGTTTAATTTAACAGAAACAGACGTGTGCTGAATGTTTTGTTGTTGGTGCAGGCGTAGCTGAGAGGGCTATGACTTATTTGTTTCATATTTTTACCCAAACCTGACTAAGAGTTAACTTTTCTTTCAACTTTTCACTCATTCAGTTGGAGGTGGATCCTGTGCTCATTGTCTTCTTAATGTGACAAGCAATACATCAACACACATCAATACGGATAGCAGACAGAAGATAACTTCCCTGAAACCAGTTGCAAAGTGTTGCACAACATTGTGACCAAACCCATAATTCAGTTAGAAAACCATAGCGAAACAGTGCGCCACTGACCTCGCCCCATAAGTGGGCAGGTACCCACAGGGACCCAGGATCAAGTTGGATCTAATCGTTTGCCGGCTGCACCCCATCTCTCTCTCCCTCTCTCTCTGTCTCTCTCTTTCACTCAGTTCCTGTCTACCCACAAATCATACATGTGGTCTTGTATGGTCTTTTCTATATTGTATTAGGACAGATAAGAATCATATGTATTCAACAGGACTCCATATGTATGTATGTCTTCATTATTTTTTCAGTGTATCATTTTACACTCTTGCCAAACCTCAACCTAAACAATGGGGTATTTTCTGTCCGTTTCTCCATCTTGTGGGATGGACACACACTCACGCTGAAGAGAGTTAGCAGCGCTAAACAAAGAAAGACTCCTTTGGTGCGCAGCATGCCGCACCTGTCTGAGGGTCTGCTGGCATTTATTAGGCAGAATCAGATAGGCCATCTGGCTGGTGAATAAAAAAACTCTGAGCGAATTACAGGAAGAACCCAGATTCATATACCAGGGTCTGGTCTCAGACTGCATGGGATAACAAGCAATAATGCCCTGACCGGTCAACATCATCGAGCCAAGATTGCAACCAGATATTTTGTTTGCTTGACCTGGGTTGTGTGTGGGTATATGTTTGTGTGTGTGTGTGTGTGTGTGTGTGTGTGTGTATATGCATGTGTGTGTATATGAGTGGTGTGTATGTGTGTGTGTGCATGTGTGCGTATGTATGCATGTGTGTGTATGTGTGTGTGTGTGTGTGTGCGTGTGTGGGTGGGAGATGGGGGAGAGTGGGGGCCTAGCTTGAAATTGTACTTAGTGGTGATTTGTTTCTTTAATAAAGACACACTTATTCCTGTCGTGATGAGGTTCGGACAGATCTCTGGCATGTAAACACACACTCTTTCAATCTCTCTCTCTCTCTTTCTCTCTCTCTCTCTGACACACAAGCATGCAGACAGACACACACAGACAGACAGACCTGGTTTGGATATGGAAGTTGTTGGTGGTCCCCGTGTGTTCGAAGTCGTGGATCGCCGCAGCAAATACCATGGCTAAGATTTCCAGTTCCGTCAGCCAGTGCTGAAGGGAGAGATTTATTATTTTTCATAAACGATTGGCATTTTTTCATAGACGCTGTTGTGTGCACTAACTGGAAACAGAACAGACCCCATCATCCTGTGTGTGTGTGTGTGTGTGCTCATGTGTATGTGTATGTGTGTGTGGGTGTATACTTCTTTGTGTACCTGTGTGTGCATGTGCTTAGTGACATACATTAGCTGGGAGAGGCTGCTCCCAGGCTTAGTTGTTCTAGGGATTGTTTTGTGTTTAGTTGGTCTAACATTAAAACCCATAATTGCACTACTTACAGACCTAGCTGTTATGCAGACTGTTTTCCACTGACTTGGTCAGTGAAGTTTGATGTGGAATTGGCTCTTGGAAAAGGGAGATTGCCGGTCTTTGTGTTTAGGTGTAACAAGTTTGTAATGTGTGTGGGTTTGGTCTGACATGGGTTTGAGCTTTGTTTTTTTCCATGGAAAGGTAGTTCGTTAGTGGTCTACAGCTGCTTAATTCTCTAAATATTATCTTTTCTTGTATTTTTAAATCATCATTTTGTTTATTTTACCTATTTTTCTTTTTCCCAATCATTTTTGTCATTTTATGTTCAATTATTTACAGTTTTTTACCTTTATCTTTGTAAAGCATATTGAACTGCCTTTGTATATGAAATATAAATAAACTATATAAATAAACTTGCCTTGCCTTGCCTTGCTTATGTGCGTGTGTGGTTGTGCATGCACGTGTTTGATCAATGACATTTTCACAAGTGCATCCTCGGACATGGGGTGTTTGGTTTGGACGGTGAGGCTTCTCCTACCATCACGCCGGTGTGGAGCATCAGGTAGTGTGCCGTCTGCGTGACGTCTGCGGCGTGGATGAGGTTGTGGTAGGGGTTCCGGTGTTTGCTGTAGCCCACCTCCAGTGCCTCCACAAAGGACACCAGGGATGACACTGGGATCTGAGGGAGCACATGGAGGCAGTTCAGATCAAAGCTTAAAATCCATAACACCAACAAAATGCCATGGTGCAAATGATTATGTGAAAAGTTTCATAAATTCAGTTCTACAACCAAGAAGAGTAAATGTTCAAATTTTATGTAATCATAATACACATCATACCATTCCATGACACTGTGCTGCCATTATGAATGTGACAGTTTTGTGTGGAATTGCTCATATATATCTGTATCTGAGAGCGAGAGAAAAATTAATTCAGAAAAATGTCCTCAGTGGCGAGGTTAACACTTGGAGGGGGTGGACTATGCATGGGAATGCATTTATTTTCCTTATTCATAAGTTCTTATTAACTTTGTTTACAGTGCTGTGTGTAGTATATCTTTTGAGTATTACGAAAATGACAATGCCATTCGCTTATGGCATTGCTTGTGGCTTTTGCATTAGTGAACTGAAGTCAGAGGCTACTAGCAGACATCCCAAGTCTCCCATAATTAGATAGTGGCTCCCGGATGCTCCCACTAGTGATATAAAATCACCCTTAAGTTGTGCAATTGTGCAAATTTCATTTGCGAGAGTGCGAAGCAGCCAGATCAAGTGCAGACGCAGTGTGAGTGATTGACTCTGAGATGGGGGAGAGAGCCTGTGTGAGCATCAGTACTGTGTAGTATTTTTTGCAGACGTACACCTTAATAGATGACCTCTGTCTCTCTAATCATCAAATCATTTTGTCATTAAAATGAAACCTGCTTGCAGCATGAATGAAAAAACAAAACAAAAACATTTTACCCTCAAATAGCCAAAAGTGTGCTTGTGCATTTAAGGTACAACATCATATCACCATGTGCTTGTTAGGGGTGTTTTAACTGACAACTAAACTGAACTGAACTGAGTTTAACAGTCAACAGTCCATTTTTTATGTATAGGTATGAAAAGGAGACCTCCTTTCACTGTTATGTGCTCCCAGAACCTTTAAACTCTGCTCACTAACTTGTGCAAGGACATTGTGCACCTACACACTTGTGTTTTCTTACAGATCCCAATTGCACTCAGAGTGTTATGAAACGTGTGTCATGAGTCTGTTGTCTGTATGTATCTGTTTGTAAATGTCTGCTGAGGATAGTGCAATGTCTTAAGAAAATGAATGATTTTAACTGTGGTGATTTGGGGTAGTGAACTTCCACCCCTTCATAATGTGCAGTCCAAGGTGTTAAGGTGTTAATTAAGTTAATCGGAGTGGGTAATTGAACAGC
This sequence comes from Tenualosa thibaudeaui, assembly GCA_027481765.1. Lineage (NCBI taxonomy): Eukaryota > Metazoa > Chordata > Actinopteri > Clupeiformes > Clupeidae > Tenualosa > Tenualosa thibaudeaui. The sequence goes on along the minus strand of JAIFZK010000228.1, from coordinate 1,074,387 downwards.
CTATTTAGAGGCAGCTTTCATGTTGCGGGGAGATAGCAGATAATTTGTGGAGGAGCCAGGAAGCAAAAGACCAGGAGGGACAGGGAGTGACAGCAAATCGGAAGAAACTTAAGTCATCCCAACTTGTTGATGTTTGGGGATTAATGTAAAGGTTTAGTCATATTGGGCAAATGTGGCAAGTTTTGATGTTACCAGCTTACTGTGAGGCTAGGGAAGGGTTTAAGTTGAGGTCCAAGATTTTGCAGGGTTGCCCTGTTGGACAGTTGTTTTCCATCGCTAACAAGCATTAGCCTATACTTAAAATACTTTTTCTAAACTCTAAACAGAACAAACACCTAAATCACAGTTAGCCAAATGGCTAGTTTTCTTCTCAAAACCACATTTTGTTAACAAAACACTAAGTCATTTTAGTAAGTACATTTCAAAATGTTAAAAATCATCTTTCTATACCCACCACCAAAACAGACAATCTGGCTCAAAATCAAATAATTCTACCAAACACTAGCATGTGTTTTCTTTACACAGTGAACATGTAGCCAGTCATGGTACACCAACTTTCAAAATACTAACAAGTCATGACATTTCTGAAACTACATTCATTTTCATGTATTTCAAATCCATGTCATGGACTACATTGACTTTCAAACCTTGCTTCCGTATACTTTAGAGTTTACTTTAAACTCTGTTTACTTTACCAATTAGATGTGTGAGTGTTTACAGTTTACAGTCATTTTATGTTAGTTTTACAATAATTTTTACACTTGTCTCAGGTGTGGAATTGTACCAATAAATTGGTCATTACATCTTTCTGGAATTACAGATTTTTTTTTTAATTATCTGTTGTAGCTCGCTAGCTTGATAAGTCTCAGAGAGTGATCTGTTTGCATCATATATGGTTATAGACAATATTACAGTGGACAGATTTCTATATTCTAAATATTACCTCGTAACTTATAAAGTTTATGTTGTGATGTAATGTGACAGACCAGAACTATTCACGTTTGCTCCCTTAGTAACATATTATGTTGCTCCATCTTGGTAAATATTTAAAGATCTTCGGTTTTACTATATTTTGTAATTTACAGTATTCTGTAAGTGTAGTATATTTTGGTACAGACCTTCTTCCCCTGTTCCTGCATGTTGCACTGCAAAAAGGTAAGTGAGATATTACATTACTTGAGGTTCTCATATAATGTCCCACTACAAAAAGTAATGCATGTAAATTGGCCTACACTACAGTAAACAGAGGAAATATATAAATAGAGTTAAGTGTCGGTTGATTGTATGTATTTTATATCTGTTAGGTTTTGACTTCACAGTTAACTGTTTTGATAAGTGTTCCTAAATGTCTGTAAGACTTGCTGTAGTTGTACATAATTTTGTTGGAGGTGAATATTGACTAGGAGAAGTATCCACAAATTCAGGATGAAGTGGTGATTTAATGTATTTGTCCTAAAGCAGTGCAAAAGAGAAAACTGTTTGGCTCCCATAGTCTATGGTTGTTGTGAAAGTGTTAAGAGTTTTGAAAAAGTAAATATCGCATTGACACAAGCGTGAAAATAATTGGCAAAAACTGTAGATACTGAATGTTCTATAGAAATTCTTCAGGAATTGTTAAAGATGCATAGGCCTACAGTTCCTTCCAGCTGCTAACATGCTTTTGTCCAGTCTGTAATCACTTTTTTCAAAACTCCAAGTAAACCATCAGTCTGTCAACGGTTGTCAACTTCTCCAATTGCAACTGAAATTTGAGATGGATTTTCCTTTTCTGTTTTTTGACTGCCTGTAGTGTGAAAATGGCAAGAAATGTGTCAACTGTATGACTACAACAGAGCGATGGTGTGCTAATTAGAGTTTTAAAATGAGGCTAAGGGTCGGAAAAAAGCTTGTTAGCAACTGACAAAAACTGTAATAGTGAACTCCTTGTCTGGAGCAATTGGAACTGTTTTGTGTTTTTAGCCTTTTCTGGCTCATGCTGCTATTCTAAAAACAACATGTATTTGTACTGGACTGCCATCGTCTGCTCTTTCTTCCCTCACTACCATCGCCTACACGCGGTGTGGTGCACGGCCATTCTTACAACAGTCTATTTTGAAAATAGCATAATTGCATCTGCATTCTGCATCTTGGCCAATGTAATGATGAGGCCAGTAGAAGCCCAAGAATGGACTGGTTGTGGACTCTAAAAACCTATATGACAGAATAGAATATAATGGATTGGAATGGATATTTGTTTTTGTTTTTTTTTGTTGGGGTTTTTGTTGTTTTTGTGTTGGGTCATATCTGAGGCTGCACTGGAACCTGTATTCAGGTCATAGTTAGGTCCCTCCAGGAACTAAGTACAAAATTCTGTAGGGTTGAAGTCATCTTTGATGCACCAACAGGATTCTTCTGACTTTAGTTGAAGTCTGGGCCACACAGACCATAGAGATTTATTTTTATTATGGTAATATGGTTATTTCTTCTCATTCTGTTGCTAATATTGGTTAAATTTTGAATATTGTCATATTGTTGTCATAAATTACACATGGCCCCCGAAACATTACTACCGAACTAAACCCTCTTGTACTGAAATTCTGGCCCAGAGTTCTGGCACAATCTCTCCCTGGTTTCAATGCCTCCATCCTTCCAATGGAGGCTCAGCCCCAATGAGATCTGACAGCAGCGTCTGAGAGGAGGAAAGAAGAACCAGATGGTGGCTCCGACTTCAGCTCCGACTTGGGAAAGGGCTGTGGGCATGCCTCGCATGCATGTGTGCGCTTAGTGCCGGTGTCAATCTTTTACGTTCGCACTCGCTCATGCTGGAGTCACGCCATGAAGGCCTCCACTGAGGATTGGGGGACGAAGGTGAGGAGGAAGAGGAAGAGGAGAAGAAAAATGAGGATGGGAGAGGGGTCTGCTCTGAATGGGTCATGGAGCTAATCAGGCAAATGTTTTATGCCCAGTGTGGTTGAAGGTTAATGACACTGTGCCATAGCCTGCAGTATCTCATTAAAAGCCGTAGTGGGAATGTGAGGTATTCTGGGGCAGGGTGACCTGACTGAGAGTGATCTGATCAGCGAACAGTGGATGAGATGTTTAGGAAAAAAAAAAGTATTTTGTTGTCATACCCTGAAGCGGTTGATGAGATCGTATCTGGTGAGAAGCTCGTAGACCATGAATTTGAGGGCATGCTCGCTACTGGCTTCGTGGAGGGCAAAGACGTCAAATGTCCACTTGTCAACATCCTGTGAAAAAACATAACAAAAAACAAAAACATAAGCCAACCTTCCCAAGCTTTAGCATGTAGTGGCAACCTACATACGACTGATCTATGGCAAACTATTCTGACACACCAACAGGGACAAAGCCGCTGTCCCTGCAGGGTGCCTTTGTGGGGAAGGAACTTTTTCCAGCAAGACTATAATTTCTAAAATTACAACATATGAAAAAAAAAATGTGGCTATAAAAATTATCATGCACAACCACCTAAAGTCCAGATGCCACTTCAGAAATAGTCCCAGTGCGAATGGAAACAGTACCTTTAACGTCGTGATCACAGCAGGTGGGTAGGTCAAGCCGGCCATGTTTGACGTCCTCCTGTACATTCTGTTTATGAGAAACACAAAGCTCTTGCTCATACTGGAACATTGTGGTTGTGTATAAAAACAGGTGTCACTCAATGCTGCAGTCTTTTCAAATATTCAACACTGCAGTCCGTTCAAAGCCGTCTGTTTTGCGGTCATCATCAGAATTCCTACAGATACTAAAAGATTTAAATGTTAAAAGTCATGCAGGGGTATGGCGGTGATGGCACAGATAGACGCTTCTGAAAACACAGTCGGTTCAGCTTCTCTGGACATTTTGGTGGGAAAACCAGGTGGATAGCAATAATCTGCAATAGAATCAAACCTGAGGCCCCGCTGGGATGTTGAGGGGCTGGTGGTGGGTGGGAGTCCCTTTAGCTCAAACTCTTATCACTACAGCCTTTATTTACGCCTGCACTCTCCCAGGACCTCCACTAAAGGAAAAAAAAGATTGACCCAAAAAAAAAAACTGAAACTAAATAAAAATGAAAAGCTCTAAGGGTTTCTGTGCAGGGCATTCTTTATGCATGAGAAACGCTATGAGCTGCCCAAAACCGCCGAGCGCTATAAAGTCAACGCGGGAGAGAGCATGGTGCAGGATACCCTGGAATAAGGAAAGGAGAGAAAGAGAGAGAGAGAGAGAACTATTGCTTTGGCTGCTGCAACAAAGGAAGGTGTGACACGCTGAGCCAGGCTCACTCTGGGCTTTCAAGTGTCTAAGGTCTGTTATTGTAGAGGGGGGGAAATCATCTGGCTGACTAGACTTCACAGAACTGCATTGGGGAGGGGGTGGGGGTGGGGGGTGGGCTCCAAGTCCAAGTCCAAGTCCAAGTACATACTTTTCCTGTCAGCAAAATGTGGAATGTTTTTAATCACATTGAACGAGGGAAAAAAAGAAGAAGAAGAAAGACATAAATGGAATATTAAAAATGAACCTTTTTCCGGTTCATTGAGTACACGACATGACAAAATACTGACTCATACGTGTGTAGTGCTGTATCTCAAGCAAAGATTACTCATCGACAGTAAAAGAAAAAAAAATAATAACATGGAGCCATTCATTTGTGTAGCCTTCACTAAGTGGTCCTAATGAATGCTCAACACATAATGACAAATGGTTACTGACCAAGATTTGAGGCAGAGTGTTCTCATGTCATTTGCGATGAGCAACGTACCGACATCCTGGAGGCTGGTATGCAACAGGTGTCGGTGACATTCGGCAACAGTTGCCATGGAAATAAGGGCTACTGGCCTAAGCTCATGTGAGGGGAGGAAGTGGGTGGTGGTGGTGGTGGTGGTGTGTGTGTGTGTGTGTGTGTGTGTGTGTGTGTGTGTTTGGGGAAGGGGGGGGCCTTACTACTGTGAAGTATTACTCAGATGTGAGAATGTATGCAAGGAGGACGGGCAAGAACAAGAAGCCAAATTATCATTTTAAACAATAAATGTCAGATTCCAGGAAGGCAATCGTCACATAACGAGACCCTTCATCTTCCCTCAGTATGGGCAAAAAGGGGTGAAAGCAAATCCATTTGGACAACTGCTGTCTGAGATTTAGCCTTGAAAGAGTGTTGTTATGGCTAATGACCATGATGACATTGGCTTTGTGCTCGGAGCTTAGAGACTATAATGTCATCCCTCTAGATGCATAAGGCCAGATAGAGACTGTTCACGAGCTAATAGATAGATAGATAGATAGACAGATAGATAGATAGATAGATGGATGGATAGATAGAACTATAGATAGATGTTAACCAAGGTTAAAACAATGATTTTGCTAATTTATTCACCTGTGAGGTTAAAACATGGGGATGCATTTTTTAATAATGAATCTAATTAGGATTTATTATGTAATATTCAGTTGACTGAGGTTAACATAGGTGTGGTTAATGCAAGGTTGTGGTCAATAAATGTTTTTTTTCAGTTTGCATTAAAAAACTTACCTGAGGTGTGCATGTTTGTGTTTTTTTTTGGAAAGAGATGGATAGAACGAGAAATAGGCAGACACATATACATACATAAACAACCAAGGGAACACACATTTATTGTGTTGTCATCACAGTGACATCACCTCTCCACGAAGATTCCAGCCTGCACAGCGTGGACGATGCTGCGGAACCGTGGCTTCTCCTCGGGCCGCCGCCGCACCACGCCCATCTTCCTGGTGAAGGTGGACGCCAGCCAGTCACGCACCTCCAAGGGCACTGAGTCTGCCTGGATGTCGCTGAGCTCATCCTCCGTGTCCAGGAGCCGCCTGTACAGCAGAGGACAGCATTTAAACGTCCAGTCTAGTCGTTCAAGAGAGGACAGCATTTAAACGTCCAGTCTAGTCGTTCAGGAGAGGACACCATTTAAACGTCTAGTCTAGTCGTTCAGGAGAGGACAGCATTTAAACGTCCAGTCTAGCTGTTCATAAGAGGACAGCATTTAAACGTCCAGTCGTCGTTCAGGAGAGGACAGCATTTAAACGTCCAGTCTACTCGTTCAGGAGAGGACACCATTTAAACGTCTAGTCTAGTCGTTCAGGAGAGGACAGCATTTAAACGTCCAGTCTAGCTGTTCATGAGAGGACAGCATTTAAACGTCCAGTCTAGTCGTTCAGGAGAGGACAGCATTTAAACGTCCAGTCTAGACGTTCAGGAGAGGACAGCATTTAAACGTCCAGTCTAGCTGTTCATGAGAGAACTGCATTTAAACATCCAGTCTAGTTGTTCAGGAGAGGACAGCATTTAAACGTCCAGTCTAGACGTTCAGGAGAGGACAGCATTTAAACGTCCAGTCTAGCTGTTCATGAGAGAACTGCATTTAAACATCCAGTCTAGTTGTTCAGGAGAGGACAGCATTTAAACGTCCAGTCTAGTCGTTCAGACCTTTCTTCTCCTCACTGTAGCAGGAGCGGGACCGGTCTCTGTTTCGTTTCTGTTTTGTAATCTAATCACATCACACGTTCATTTCTAAGACAAAGCAGAGGTTGATCATTGATTCCTAAACTCAAACAAATAAGATGGCATAACTTGAACTATACATTTAGTCCCCTTTTGCAGCAATGTCATCTGTCTTCAAACAGACAGACTCTCTCAGCCCTCTCCAAACTGATCACATCTATGACCAAGCCACATTCTGCAGTAGTGTGACCACACATATAGAAATCCTAAATGTGTACATTGCCTTTCTTTTTCTGCTGATTCTGAGTCACTAGTCCTTTCACATAGTGCCTTACTGTGCAAATAAGCAGCGTTATTTTTAGTTTTTTTTTTTACAGAAACTGCATTGAAAAAATAATGTATTTGGAAGCTGCTGTTGGCCCATCTGGGGAGAATCTATTTTTTGAATGCAAAACCAAGTTTACATGCACAGTGTGACGAGATGTGTCTATCTACGTTGCACAGATGCAGAAATGTTTTTTTTCTTTCCTTCAAAGACAGAGCATGAGAGAGTGTGTGAGAGGAGATAGAGAGGAGACAGCTTGAGAAGTAACAAAGGGAATGAAAGAGTGCATAAGAAAAAGAGAACAAGAGAATATTACAGGAAGAGAGGAGAGATAGACAGTGTGTGCGTGTGTGTGTGTGAGAGAGAGAGAGGGAGAGAGAGATAGAACACAGTGTAGTGCAGTGTGGAGTGCAGTGCACTGGGCCGTGACAGACGAGGGTCCCTGCAGGCGCCTCTGGCTCTGCCTGAATGTGAATGCAATCATGGAGAGGGTGGATGGGCCACGCCGTCACCACCGCTGACAACTTTTCCACCATCATCTTCCATCCTCCGCCCGCCCGCCCGCCAACTCACTACTTTTGTTTGGTTTCTCAGAGCCGTGACTCAGCCTGGCCTGAACCAATTAGATTGCAGGCAGGGATTCCACACAAAGTGGTTAACAAACACAAATGACAAAAGTCAGAAGAAAATAAAAACGCTTGGGGATGAAGAACGAGAGTAGAATAAAAAGAAGGAAGGGAGGGAGGGGAAAAAATGTTTTCCAGAAAAAAAGGGTGAAAAAAGAATCACAGTTGCTAAGCAAGGCTCTGAGATGCTTGTGTTGTACGTGTGTGCATGTGAATGAGTGAGTGTGTGCGGGCACGCATGTGTATGTGTGTGTGCGTGCATGTGTGTGTGGGCACAAATTAGCATCATAGCAACAGGGGAACTTTTATCACATCCAACAATCCATTATCCAATCTGTAGAGTGGCGTCTCGGAGATGAAAACTGGCAAGCGTGAAAAAATCAGGGCTGGCGTCTGTCTGGGGAGGCCTTAACTCCTGGAACAGCCTGAAACATACGTTGGCATATCTGCCACTCGAGCGGAGTCTACCCAGTGAGTCCAGGATCTTTGGGGAGCTCGTCCTGCCACCTGCTCGATGGGCATGAGTGACGGGCAATGGCGTGGAGGCAACCCTCAGATGGGGGAGCGGAATGTGAAGGTCTGTGCCAATTAAGCAAACTGGTAGAGTAAGTGGATGGGCCAGTGATTCAGAAACAGAGGAGAGAGGGGGGGAGAGAGAGAGAAAGACATAGTCAGTGAGAGGAAGGTAGAAATAAAAGAAAATAAAGAGAAATAAAGAGCAGATGAAGAGAGTCATGAGAAAAAGGGAGAGAGAGAGAGCAGAAAGAAACAAAGAGACAGAGAGAAAGGGAGAAAAAGAAGAGAAAGAAACAAGCAGAGAAAGGGAGAGAGAGACGTGGAGGGAGAGAAAGAGTGGAGGGAGTAAGTGAGGAGGAGAACATGCACTGATTAGAGGGATGTGAGAGGAGGCAGAGAGAGAGAGAATAAGTGAGGAGGAGAACATGCACTGATTAGAGGGATGTGAGAGGAGGCTGTCTGTAGTGGGCTTATCGCTGCACCACACATCTGACACACTCTGGATGAGCTGCCAGACTCAGCCCTGAGATTACTGGAGTCTGAGACCCCAAGTGTGTGTGTGTGTGTGTGCGTGTGTGTATGTGTGTGTGACTGTGTGCGAGTGTTTGTATGGACTGAGGCACGTCCAGACAGACACACACACTCACACACACCACAGTTTATGAGACTATCAAAAAGACATCATGAGTGTTCCACAGCAGCTGGCATTCACACACACACACACACACACACACACACACACACACACACACTCACACACACACACACTCCAGGGGAGCTCATCCTCAAAGGAACAGAAAAACATCACCACGCTTTTATTTGAGATGCTCGGTACTGGTATACTGTACAGCATCAGGGGCCTTGAGTCATAGGTGTGTGCTAATGGCAGCTCACCGTGTCTCGTCAATGTAGACTGCCTCCAGGACTGAGGCTGCATATTCAATGTTCTTCCTCAGGTCCACCACGTTCACCTCACCCTTATCCAGCTGCTTCACCAAGCATCTCAGTCTGTGGACACACAGAGAGATAGAGCATGAGAAACTCAGGCTATTAGAAAGAGAGAGCGAGAGAGAGAGAGAGAAGAAAAATAAGAAGAAAAAGAATATGTCTATCTGCCTGCTTAGATTTCACTCAGCATTAAGTGTCATATTATATTTATGCTTATATTTAAATTCTCAATGCAACACAATTAATGATTTGTCATGCCAGTGAAGCACATTGAGCTGAGGGTAAGACACTACAGAGACAGAGAAAGAATGAGAGAGAAAGAGAAAGAGAGAGAGAGAGAGAGAGAGAGAGAGAGAGAGAGAAAGGGGGAGTAAATCGAGCCTCTGGATACCTCCCATCTGGTCCACTAACATGTGCTATATTAGGCCAGGGTTGGTTGGTTTCCTTGGCTACAACACACAGAGCATTACATTCTATGAGCTAAACAGTCGGCTTAATATAGTTGACTTAATATAGTCGACTTAATATAGTTGACTGAATATAGTGCCAAAGTGAAATGTTAAGCCTGATATAAAGCACCAATTATTCAGTGGCACTCTTCAAAAGTGAAAACATGACAAAAGATGAGAAGTATTTAGTGTAAAGGCAAGTAGCACACGTCAACAAAACTTGAACACACTCTGGGAGTCACTTTGAGAAAGCTTACGGTCAGTCAATCAGCACTTATTTTTTTTCAATGTAATAGCGCACTAGACATACACACACACCTCCACAATGTAGGACACAGAGCATTGGCAGTGCAAAACTATATGGCTTGTATAAATAATGTCATAATATGCTTGCAATAAATCCCTCCTAACCCAATCAAATGTCTCTATTTTGGGTTGCATATCCAAACTCCATACTGTCCAGTAGATGGTCAATGGTAAACACCACCCCCTTAAAGAAGTTGGGTGAGTGTATGGGGGATAAGATGTCTGGTGTACCTAAAGCTCTCACAAATCCTTTGAGTGTGTGTGTGTGTCTCTGTGTGCGTGTGTGTGTGTGTGTGCGCTTTTGAGTGTGTGTGTGTGTGTCTCTGTGTGCGTGTGTGTGTGTGCGCTTTTGGGTGTGTGTGTGTGTGTCTCTGTGTGCGCGTGTGTGTGTGTGTGTGTGTGTGTGTGTGTGTGTGTGTGTGTGTGTGTGTGTGTGTGTGTGTGTGTGTGCGTGTGTGTGCACGCAGATAAGAAAAAGGTCCACATTTGGTGATACAGCCTAATCTAATTGGATAGGCTATGACCATGAAACATTCATCACAAACACATTTTATAGCTTTCTCCTTGTTTGTTCCTTGAGCTTTTTTTTTCTTTCCTTCTTGCTCTCTCTCACACACACACACACACACACACACACACAAATAAGCTCTGAGTCCATCTTCACAGCCAGGACTATGTCCTTGGCATAGCGATTAAACTTCCGCAAAGGACGTTGTTTTTCCCATCAGCCCTCTCAAGGACTCTTCACTTTTTCTTACTCAAGCACGCCGCCGCTGCCGCAGGGCAACAGAGAAGCCCAACGAGGTGTCTTGAGTGGGCGGGCCTGTCAGAATCACTCCACTGACGCCGCCCGCAAAGCATCTGCCCGTGCCGGGCCCCCTGATCACCCCGGCCGTTGGCCAGCACTAAGCTAAGCACTCAGCCAAATACAGGCCTGTGCAACTTAGGCCCTGCTTCTCTTCTCCAAACAGGCAGGCTGGAGGAGAGACGAAGGGAAGAGGCTGTGGGTTTCCCCTCAATCTTTAATGTGGCTCTTGGGAGGATCTGAGACGTGCTGGAACACTGTCCCACTGTCACTCCCAACAAGCCTCTAGTCTACACACTTCACGATGTACTCACGAGTGTGCAGTGGGACAGAATAGTGAACAATTAGTTAACTACTTCTTTTCTTTGTTCTGTAAAAGTAACTGTGGAAATGTGAACTGTGCTATATAGACACATATTACATTGTACAACAATATTAACTTTATTCTAGAAATGTAATAAATTACTTACATGGCGTTTGTCTAATGACACTTGAGATTCAGTTGGGATCAGGTTTGGTGTGGATGTGTGTGTGTGGAGAGGGGGCATTAACCAAACTTCCTCTAAGAACATTCTTGACCAATAATATTAATACTGACGAGACACCTCTATTGAAAGCAATATTGGCCTGGCACCAGTGGGTTTAAGAATGGAACCCAGGCTGTCAGTGTTTGACATAACCACACTCACAAAGAAATTATAAGGTCCCTGCCGTCCTACCACCAGTCCACACCGTAGAACAAAATGAACCTGCATCAACCCAAGTTAAAAAACAAGCGGAACCAAGGAAAAACATGCATGCACAGACACACACACATAACACACACATACATAGGCGGAACCATGTAATATCATGTTCTGTCAGTTCCATGGCAACAGGATGTCACTTGTGTGCCGTCTGTGGTGCGGCCGTGCAGCAGACGTGTGGCTTGCTGGTAGCACTTACGCCCAAACACAAACTGTCAGAGGCGCCAAGCCACGGGGGAGCTGAGCGGTGAGCCAAGAGGAAAGCAAGCGGAGAGGAATAGGAACGACAAGGAGAGCGAGAACAAGGGGAGCGGCACTGTGGGGAGCACTCTAACAACACTCGGACAACGGTTGAAAAACACTCGGACAACAGTTGAACAACACTCGGATGACAGCAAAGGTCTGGAAGTCTGTGATGTAGTGTGATACCAATTCTGAATGCTGTTGGGTTAAAAACTACAAGACCAGTGGAAAAAGGGAAAGAAAGAACAGAAAGAAGAAAAAACTACAGCAACAACAACAACAACAACAAAAATCTAAACAGATTCCAGCATTTTGAAGAAATGCATCTGAAAGCATCAAGTGTTTCACAGCACATAAGAGTAATATTATTACAGGGGTCGAGTTTAAAAATTGGTGTCATGACTCAAGCATCAGCACTGTCTGTGCATATTTATATGAAGCTGACCTTGGATTAAGTAATACCAACATAAGGGGT